>JACXGK010000278.1:99521-128960 GCA_016801125.1 Novumbra hubbsi
TCCGAGGTCACCAGATGGCCCCACGATCAGAGATTGGGTCTGCATGAAAAGGACACGCCCACCCAGGAAGCCCACTCAAGAGATTACATCCAATGATTGAGGGGTGGGAGGGGCTGTATATAAACTGTCTCCAGGTGAAAGTAATTCAGATCTTTTCTACTGTACTGTGGGGAACGATCTCCAGATAGCTATCTGTAATCAAGGTGTTTTGTTTGGAAAGACTTGAACCGCGTGGACATTCTCCGATTAGGACCCGGGGGAAGCAGAATTTGAACTCAACAACACCCCTAATAATTACCTGACGTGCTGGAAAATCGTAATCTTTGGGAGCCTATGAAAGTAGCTACTCAGATGCTGGTGCCAGTCTTTGCTTTCAGCAAGCGCTGTGCCACCCTCCAGTCCTACAAGCTGAGGGATATTTACTTGTTTCACAGGAGAGCTGTCCCTCACAACCCTAGCAATGTCAGACAAATTGTTTACTCTGGTCTTCTAAAAGCACTGCATGACCTGTCCAAAGCACCATTCAGGCCCAAACATGGTGTGGCCTGCAATCAGGAAGTGGAGGCCCAGCTTCAGGTGAAGGTTGTGCATGGGAATGCGCTTGGTGGACTATAGCATACAATTATTCTTGTTTTGCCCACTGCAGTTGTCAAAATGAAAGTCCATATATGTTTCTCCAACCCCATAGTTGTTGACATTATGATGCAGGTAGGTGATGACTGCAATGCTGCCCTTGCTTGATGACATCCCTTCTATATTAGATAGTTTACTTGTTTCGACCTTCACAAGGGACACCTGTGCATGGAGTCAAAAAGTACATGGGCCTAGGCTGATAAGGGGTCAGAAGGGAAGTGTACCTGGATAAGGAGAGATCCATAAAAGATCAATTTAATATCAACATCTTGCTTAATGGTGTGTTTGGTAAACCAAATCAACTGGGTCAGAGGGTGAACTCTGAATGAATTCTTGCCTTGTGCAAAATTCAAAACTGTATTGAATTGTGATCTCCATGCTTGCAGGTCCTGGAGGGGCCTAGAAACAGATCCTCCTAGGTCTTGGCACAGGCAGCATTTATGTCCTGGTAGAATGATGCAGTTCCTGGTACTTTAACTTTGTTGATTTCACCTAGTCCGACAGGTTGGAACATTGGAGGACTTGGTAAATATTTCTCTGGCACTGCAAGCACAGATCTTTTCAGGGTTTGGTGCTTGATACCCGATGGTGCAGCTTCCAACTTTTGGAAGCTGTACAATACGTTTCCCTGCAATGAAAACGTATTTCTCCATGAAAACATTATATTATTAAACTTTTGTATATAGTCATAATAATGATATATATACAGCTGTGGACAAATCTGTTGGTACCCATCCACAAAAAACTAAGAATACCCAATCTTCTCTAAAATTAATTGAAACTGACAAAAGTAATTGGCATCCACCATTGTTTATTTGATATTTAATAGAAATCAGACATTGCTTTTGATTTTTTATACAACATAATTTGTTAAATAATAAAACAAATGAAAATTGCATGGACAAAAATGTTGGGACCCTTTTCCTACTATTTTGTTGCACAACCTTTAGAGGCAATCATTGCAATCAAAGTTTTTTGTAGCTCTCAAAGAGACTTCTGCACCTGGTTTGGTAGAAACTGCTCCAGCTGTTTCAAGTCTGATGTTTGCCATCTCCAGACTGCAACAAGGGTGTCGGCAAGGCTCGACAATTGCATGGTTATCTACACAGTTTGTGATGATATTCACAACTTTATTTATGTCCTTGAGGTCGTTGCTGCCACAGAATCTCGATGGGGTTCAAGTCAGGACTTTGACTAGGCCACTGTATAGAATCATTATCCTGCTGCATAAGCAAATTACGCTATTTAAGTTGCCCTAGTTTGCCTTGGTTTGTTAGTCATTGTTTGCTGTTTGCTTTAGTTTGCAGTTGTCATTCTTCTTTACTGTTTTGTAATCAGTCCAAAGTGAGTAATAAAAATAATAAAGGAATTGTTCATGTTTGCACTGCTACATGTGTCCTGCCTCTACAACACTGTGACAATTTCAGTTATTTTGGCCACCAAAAAAACAATAAGTTGGTACCTGATCTGCAAACAAAAAAAACACTCAAGAGGAAGAAAAGGCCAAACAGTAGGTGAATGAAGGATGGGAACAAGAAGGCCAACAAAACAGGTAGTTACATAAATAACACTGTGTAAGACCATTTTTGTTCCTGGATAGTGTTATTTCATAATTTATTTTGGCTAAAAATTATAGAAAATGTTTACTATTCCCCACAAATGTACCTATTTCGAATGAGAAAATGTGCAACTTTTCTCAACATATGAATCCAAATGAGCACGTATTCATACGAAGTAACAAAACAATTACTACAACAGATTTAGAAATTAGTAGTTTTTTGAGATGTACAATTATACTGTAAATCACTTTCACAAATCAGACCCCAAATGTAGTCTCCCATTATGTTCTTGAAATACTGTCCTTATATCCTGGTGGAAGCGCTCGCCTTGCTCCTCCGAGGACGCTGCCATGTTCTTCTCGAATTAATCAAGAGGAACATCAAGGATGTGAACGTTTAGGGAAATCTTACAGCCCATTGTGCCATGGTCTCAACCAGCCCCACATAGTTAATGTGATTTTCTGGATTTTTTTTCTCATTTTGTCTGTCATAGTTGAAGTGTACCTGTGATGAAAATTACAGGCCTCTCTCATCTTTTTCAGTGGGAGAACTTGCACAATTGGTGGCTGACTAAATACTTTTTTGCCCCACTGTATGTGTGTGCGTAGTCTTTGCGCACGCATTGCACTCTGCGTAGTCTTAAACTCTAACACTCCCTCCTCTCACAGTACTACATTTACATGTCATAACAACAAATATGTATATAAAACAAAATAAAATTAAAACAAAATCATCTCACATCCTATGTCTATGCGATGTTGATGAACATCACTGTTAGATCCCATACCCCTTATATGGGCATGGTCTGTGGTCGGGAAAGCCTCATTTGTGCATACGCCTTACTTTGAGTGACAGACACTTGTTAATGGCACACTTGAAGATCAATACTACACCCACGGCTAACATAATCATATTTAGCAGAGAACCCCCCTCTTTGCCAAAAATAGATGACAACCATGTGGAGAAACCTAAATCATCAGGTTTGTAATTGCTGTATTGGTCACCTTCTTGATCTTACCAGCCAATCAGTAATTTCCCCTCTGTGCCGCCAACATGCAATATAGAGCAGGTCTATTTTGCATTGCAACAGTTCAAAGGGCAACTATTTCTTATCTGGTGAGTCCTCCTGGCAAATTCATCCATTTCAACGTCAGGCGCTGCAGTCCCATTGTTTTATAATGTTGTCTTTTCAATTAAAGACGTAATTTCCTTTACTTCACCTTACTTGTACATTGTTACACACGTGGGAACTTGCTTTCGACTAGCCTAAGTTTTATCACTACATCACTTACTATCCGCCTAGTAAGCACTCGTATTCAATGCACTTCAAACCACACTTACTATTACACATATGGGAACTTGCTTTCAACTAGCCTAAGGTTTTTCACCACTTCACTTACTACCCACCTAGTAAGCACTCGTATTCAGTGCATTTCAAACCACATTTACTATCCACCTAGTAAGCGCACTCATCTTTCAGTGTTAACGTATTGTTTTTACCCAATTCAAGAATAAATAAGCATAATTAAATAATTTTAATTTTGCATTCAGCCCTTAAAGGCAGAGTGACGCAAAAAGCGCACTGGTTATATTTCTATTCATATCTCCGGACTGGTTAAAGTTAGAAGCTTAAGTTTGTTGCACGTTGTAGGGGACAGTCTGCTGTGTATTTCTGTAAATTAGAAGCCTTCCAAATCTCGACCACAAGATTTTATAAAAAAACCTGCAAATGTTTTCAGAGTACGCCATTGGAGCTGAGAACATCTTGCTAGCTAACGTTAGCTATAAAACCAGCCCCAAACCCTGGGGCTGTATTTAACAAAATATGCAAAAGTATTAAAAGCTTGACAAGATTGGAGAGGGTAAGTATGGAACGGTTTTCAAAGCAAAAAATAGGGAAACCCATGAAATCGTGGCATTGAAAAGCGTCCGATTAGATGACGACGATGAAGGTGTCCCAAGTTCTGCCCTGCAGGAAATATTCCTCCTTAAAAAGCATTCAAATATTGTGAGGTTGCATGATGTTCAGTACAGTGACAAGAAGTTAACATTGGAGTTTGAATTTGGTGATCAGGATCTAAAGAAATATTTCAACATCTGCAATGGAGACCTTGATTCAGAAACTGTCAAGTCATTTATGTACCAACTGTTGAAGGGGTTGCCTTCGGTCACAGTCGGAATGTTCTCCACAGAGACCTTAAGCCACAGAATGTCGAGAATTAAAGCTGGCTGACTTTGGTTTGTTTCGAGCATTTGGAATCCTAGTGAGATGTTACACAGCAGCAGAGTGAGTGTGACATTGTGTTACAAGCCTCCAGATGTGCTCTTTGGTGCAAAGCTTTATTCGACCTCTATTGACATGTGGTCTGCTGGATGGATTTTTGCAGAGTTGGCAAATGCTGGAAGACCTCTGTTTCCAGGTAATGATGTTGACGATCAGATAAAGAGGATCCTCAGATTATTGGGTACGCCCACTGAAGAGCAATGGCAGACAATGACCAAGCTTCCAGACAACAAGCCATATCCAATGTATACAGCCACCACCACACTGGTGAATGTTATACCTGAACTCAGCAGCACAGGACGAGATCTGCTGCAGAATCTGTTGAATTTTAATCCTATTCAGAGAATTTCTGCAGAGGAGGCCTTGCAACTCTAATTTAGCGCACCAGATTCTAATAATTACCTGGATTAAAATCTTAATCAGGTTAGTCACAAATGGGGTCTATGGGGCAGTGTAACTCCAGGAACAGGGTTGGGCAGCCCTGTCTTAGAGGTGTTAGATTAGTTAGCGAGCCTGTATGTGCATTGCGTTAAGCATAAAATGAAACATGCAGCAATGAACAAATCTGGATTCAGAGAAACAGTGGATCCTTCTAAATCAATTGCTGTAGTAGGTGTTTTCTACAGTTGAAGTAACATGCTGTGTAATATCTTTTTAAATTGGTAGGTATTTGAAAACATTGTTCAAATAGTTCTGATGGGCTGCTGCTCTTAAAGAGCCACTCCAGTCATATGATCACCTGATACAAATTGTCAAACTCTTTTTGAAACATTTTTTAAATGTATTCTCACCTTGTCTCTCGCATATCACTTATCACTAGAAAGATGTTCAGCTTGTTTGTGGAAGGGTATTGCTCCATCTGGTTCAAACACCAATAATCTGTTCTCATATTTTCTTTTTAAAATCAATTATGCTTTGCAAGCTGTGATTTTTCATATGGAAAAATGTCTGGTCATTTGACGGAAGTGGCTCTTCAAGCTGGTAAATATTGCATGAATAGTTCATGATAAAAGAAGAGTTTCATATATTCCTGGTCAACAATTTTCCTCTCACTTTAATAGATTGTACAACTGAGGGAGGTTTATTTGTATTCATCAGTTATTTCTCAGACTTTCTATTTAGATTTTTATATACTTCTGTGAACTTTGTAAAATACTGTTTATTTTATAGATTAGATATCATCTGCAAGTGTAGTTGTACACTGAAAGATGAGGTATTGTCAAACCTGGGGCCAATGGATGAGTGATATGAACAGTAGAACTCAAACTACTCCCCCCGAGTCCGAATCATAGAATGTCCACACGGTCAACTATTTCCAAAGTAAACGCCTTTATTACAGGTATTTCTGGAGATCGTTCCCCAAAATACAGCCAGGAAGATCTGAAGTCCGTTCACATCGGAGAGTTTATGTAGCCCCCT
The DNA here is from genome assembly GCA_016801125.1 of Novumbra hubbsi. Taxonomy (NCBI): domain Eukaryota; kingdom Metazoa; phylum Chordata; class Actinopteri; order Esociformes; family Umbridae; genus Novumbra; species Novumbra hubbsi. The sequence continues at coordinate 105,417 of JACXGK010000278.1, forward strand.
CCCTACTCAGTCATTGTATAGAAATTGCTGAGCATGCTTCCTGTGTGGGCGTGTCCCGTCTTGCAGACCCCATCTCTATCCGTGGGGACATCTGGTGATCCCAGAGGCCGACGAAGAAGACAGTTGAGGGGGGGCTGGCACCAGGAGATCTGATAGGAACCCTCTGCTAGCTCTTGTTTACATATCCTCCTCATTGTCCGCATCTGTGGGTCCAGCTAAAAGGCCATAAACCTGTCTTCCTATACATTCTATGTCCTTGCCTCTAATCTCTTGATTTATGGTCCTACCTCTGGAATGTACTGATTAACATTTATAACCCCCGGCTGGCTATTTCAGAGTATACGCCCTACCGGCACGGTCTGTTTCTAATAGCACAAACCCTTTACTAAAATATTCCACAACAGTGGACTAACATACATTGCTTTTTAGTTGCTTTTTTAGTAACTTTCTACCATCTTATAATTAACTTAATGTTTTACAGCTTAGTTAAAAGTGAAATAAATTGAAGGAGGATGTCATGTCCTGGCTGGGGCCCCAGGCCTTCTCTATGCCTTGGTGCTCACCCCCAGTCAGGACATGACAAAATATTACATTTTCTGTTTATTATGTTATATTTTCATACAACTTATAGTTGTTTTGAACCACTGGGGATATCCAAATGTGATAGGTGAGAGGTGATAGAGGTGAGTCAACCGGGTCTGTGCCTGTTCTGCGGGGAGAGAAGGCACTTCTGGAAGGGGTGTGCTTCGGCCCAGACGCCGAGCAGGAAGGGGGTGAGTAACCAGTTGGCGCAGGTGGGCACAGTGTGTGCCTTGCGCTTATCAGATATCGAAAATGCTTATCTGGTTGCTTTCCTTCCTATACCTCCACGGCCCTGATTGACTCGGGTGCTGCGGGGAGCTTAATTGACCGGCCATAGTGTCCGCCCTTGGGCTGCCCAAACGTCATTTGAGGTCCTCTATGCCCATGCATGCTCTCGAAGGGCATCCCGTGGGGCCGTAACCCACGTCACCTGTCCGCTCACCCTCACCATTAACGGCTGCCATCGAGAGAGACTGGAATTAATGGCGCGCTTCTTCACCAAGCTGTGTCATGCACGGTGTGCGCATAGTCAAAGGCACCGTGAAGACCTGAAGGTGCCGCAGCTTTAACTGTTTGTGTTGCAGTTATACATTCACAGGTGAACTAATAATTTTGAAACAAGAAACACCCATATTTAGGTTATAAATTATTTTTAAAGACATGTCAGAGCTGGAAACCTATGCAAAGAAAACATGCAACAAAATACTGTCAGATCCAATAAGCACTGCGTTGCAATGACTTTAACCCTGCCAACAACAAGATTGTCAAGTCATAAAATGCTTGATTTTGAAAACTTTAAACATAAGTGTGTTAAAATTGTTTTTATCTTAGTAACAACAGGATAACGTTTTAATGACTCAAACAGCATGCTGTTTACAGGCTTCTTATTGATGTGTCATGCTGAAATGAGCAGGATTTGATGCTAAGAAACAAAGACACTTGTCAGGAGGATGGAGAAGAATTACTGACTGAACTGAAAATCAACTGAACAGTGAGTTTTAATACTATATCATGTAATAAAGATTACTATTATTTGAAAAAGCCTGTATTCTGCATGAGGATCCAGATGAACAGATCTGGAACAAGAAGACCTAGAAATTTAGTTTTTTAGGCCATAGACACTTGGTGAAAATATGTTGACCCTGAAAGATGTTTGTCCAGCGGAAGTACTGAAGAAGCAAAGACCTAATAAAGGCCACTACAATTGTGCAAAACCTTTGATATTCTATTTCGAAGTACTTGCTAGGTGGATAGCAAGTTGACACGTGTTTCTTGAATAGACCAAAATCTACTTGGTAGAGATCGGGAACGCTGCATCAAATGTTGTAATGACGAAAATGACTAAATCAAAGGCTGATGACATCGAAAGAGCTTGAAAATAAATGACTGTCACCACGAGATAATACAGAAAAATGCCATGGTTCCAGGAGAAGATTTCTATACACTTTTTTGTGAGTTAGTGAATGGACGCTTGGATCTACTGACTAGGATCTTTGAATCTTGTTCAGCAAAATTAAATATATTTTTTTAAAGTAATGTTGTACTTTTGTTCATTCTACCCGGGGGCTGAGTGTCCAACATTTAATAGCTAATGCTGAATACGTCCACTATTGTGAATGTACTCTTAAATCATCGATTACATTTTTTTTATATCCAATCCAATACAAAAATCCATTAAATCTATAAAGTAGGCTCTAGGCTACATTAAGCTGGCTACAGAAAGGACTAATAATTTTATTGGTTCTTTGGTAATGTCGATCTTCATTTTTCTCACATTACATTTGCACACTGTAGCTCTATGGAATTTAGCAAATTAAGCTAAAATGTATTGAACGTAAGAGTATGCGTAACTCAATAAATGGGGTTTCATGTTAAATCTGAACATTTCGGAAGTCAACTTGGTTAGAAAGAAAAGATAACTTAAGTATTAGTATAAGTAAGTATAAGCAAAGTTCACTGATGGTTCATATAGCGAGAACCAGTGCCGGCCCCAGCCTTTTGGGGGCCCTAAGCAAAATGTGATTTGCGGGTCTCCTCTTCCCTAGTGGTCCAGAGCTCACAAGCAATCTGGGGGCCCTAAGCGGCCGCTTTTGTTGCTTATGCCTAGAGCCGGCCCTGGCCTGAACTATGTGTAGGTTGTAAATTCCAAACATGCTTTCATCAGATTTGATCCAACAACATTAATATGCACTCAATCACTTACAAGGTGACATCTATTAAGTCTGTGAGGATTCAGGGCTTAGGGTCTAGGGGGAACCTTGAGATCGGGCCCTTAAAGCTTTGTTGTTTATAATGTTGCTGCATATCAGCTATATGCAACTCCTCCTGTCTAACACAAATAAGACATGATGTTCCGGAACTTTGCTTGAAGTAATTTGGTTTAGCTGGACCTTTCTACATTTTAATTGAATACCACTGGTCTATATATTTATACACTATAAATAAAAAAAATCTGAATAACAGAATCCCTTGTGACATCTGCTGATAGAAAAGAGAATTGCAGCCTTGGAATGAAGGAAAAAAAATGGCAGAACACGCACCTGGAAAAATATAACATTGAACAGGAATGAAATAGCCTTAAATTAGGTGTGACTTTGAAATTGTTGAAATACTGGGTGATTACACATATCTACGAAAAGTAAAAAAGCAGGGTCTTGGAATTTGATCGAGAGCGAAGATATATCTTTTTTTCTCTTCACTGGGCAAAATGTGCCTGCTCTGGTGCTTCTAGTGTTAAAATATACTTTATTGTGTTTATTGCTTTATTATAGGGATTCTACCACACGTTTAAAATAAATCACAGAAAAGTGTGCTATTAAAAAAAAATATATATTCTCCATCTCTAATATTTTGTTTAAAAGCTGAATAGGGTTTGGTTAATGAAGAACAGTTTTATTTGTTATGTTAGTTGTAATATTGTCGTATTCTTTTCATCAACAACAAGGCCAGATGACCCCCACTAACACTTACAATGTATGCACTTCTTTCGACTACTGTCTTGCACAATATGCAACTTATACAGTAAATGTTTTACACACTTTCTTTTTACTGTGTAATTAAAGTTTTGACTTATTAGGTATTAGGTAAAAACAAATTCACACATTTACTGTATAGGTAGCATGAAGTGCAATGTGCAAGAAGGAAGTCCAGAGAAGTGCATTAAGTAAAATTAAGCTATGGGGCAGAGGGGGTCAGCGACAGTGGGGGTCGTCTGACATTATTGATGAGGCAAGCTGCCGATGGGAAGAAACTGTTCTTGTGGCATGAGGTGTTGGTCCTTACGTAGGGGAGTGATTGAAACCGTTTGTGTCCAGGATGGGAGGGGTCAGCCACAATCTTTCCTGTGTGCCTCAGGGTCCTGGTGGAGTACAGGAACTTGAGGGATGGCAGATTGCAGCCAATCTCCACCTCAGCAGATCAAATGATACGCTGCAGTCTGCTCTTGTCTTGGCAGTAGCAGCAGCTGGTGATGGAGGAGGTGAGAATGGACTCAATGATGGCTGTGTAGAAGTGCACCATCATTGTCTTTGGCAGGTTGAACTTCTTCAGCTGCGGCAGGAAGTACATCCTCTGCTGTGCTCTATTGATGATGGAGATTGTGTTTTGAGCTGTTGACTCTGTAGGTAAATGTCAGCTAAGCGCTAAAATCTGGATAAACTACATCTTATTGAAGATCTGGATAGACAACATATTTTTTAAATAGACTATTATGGAAACTTTCAGGTTTTCAGGACTGATCCTTGGGAGCTAATGGAACATAAACAATTTAATAATAGTCTTATGGACTATTGTACGGCTTTAACCGTTCGTGTTGCAGTAACACATTCAAAGTTGAACTATGGAAAGCAAGATGAGAGAAGCATAGACGACAAACAGAGCCGCAAACAGATTTCTCTTTTACAGAAATCTATTACAGAAATCTATTTGACAAAGAACACCAAAAGGTAAATTTGTCATTCACTATTTTCTGGGAATGCAGTCTGTCCTGAGTGTAAAGCACACATCTAACAGATTTCTCCTGTGTGCTTTACACACAGGACAGACTGCATTCCCAGAAAATAGTGAATGACGACTTTACCTTTTGGTGCTCTTTGTTTTCTCGTGTGCTTGTACTACCAGCATACTTGATTATACGAATAGATACTGATTAGCATTATTCATCAGTACATGCAGTTTAATATTTTCATTGCTAATAAGTATATGACAACATATTGATTATTAAAATATCACTTCTATAATACTATGATTACTTAATAAATTCATTAGTACAAGCTTTCCTAAATTGACTGGTTTTGATCTCTGATGTATATTTATTTCTCACAATGCAGATGTGTTTGGTAAAGATTGATCAACCATGGTTACTGCAACTGCAATGTCAAACAGTTCTATGCGTCAGAGTGACGTGTGTCCATTGCGTCATTTTTGCATTTAATGTAAGGAGTAACTAGAAAAGACATTGTAAAGTGGGGTTGCTGTCGCACCAGCTGTGTCTGGTGTCCAGCTGTGTACTGGCAGTAAATTAACACAGATAATCTCCCGGGAAAAACAAAAACAAAGATATGTCCCATTAGCTAGCTAGCTACCTATCTCCCGCATAAAAAAACTGGATTGCCGGCAAAAAGGTAGCATTACCTTTGACAAAGTAAGTACCATGGTCAAAGTCTGTGCCATTTCAATGTCACTGCGTAAACAGTACTGTAGCTAGCTAGCATTACATGCAAACTTTAGATCTAGCAGTGAATTGCATGGCCCCCTTTTGGAAAGTTTGCAAGTGTGAAGAATCTGATACACAGTGGGTTTTCACCTGAACTTTGTGTACCCAAGAGATTGTTGTCAGCATACAAGAATAGGAAACTGTTCCACTACCAACACCAGAAAAGGTTAAAATAACTTTATTTAGTCTTGAATAAGACTAGCAATCTATTTTCTGGTAACGATTATTTTTTTAGCATCAATGACCCGGTCCTGCCTCTTTTTTAAGGTATGTTCATGGCAAAGGACAGCAACGTTTCTGACTTTGTGGACCAAGTGGAATAAAAAGTGTATGTTCCATCCAGAATGTTGTTATCTGGGATTAGAATAATTATTTACTGCTCCATCTCAGCTCTCCTTATTCTTTTGTGTTTTACATTAAGTGACTCTTTTGTTAGTTTCAATGTAATGTATTCACAGACACCAGGGAGAAGTGTTGGTTCCTCCCAATGTGCAGCTGCCTGGGAGACAGCATAGAGGGCCATCAAGTTGGATAAGGAGGGCGTAGAGGTTGCGGTGTGTTGTAATGGTTAAAGGGCCCGACAAGTACCGGGGGGAAATCTTTGCTAATCCTGTGGTATATGCCAAGATGTGTCACCCCCCATACAATTATCATGAAAGTAAAAGGTAATGTTACGTGTCATAAAAGTTGTTATCCTCCCTTTTAGAGTCATTATATTTTGTTGTATTTTGTAAGTGCCTATACACGGTATGGTGTTTTTTTGTTTGGTTGGTTTAGAGGCACCGGAGACAGAGGACAGATAAGCTTTCCATGGGAATACACACCACAACGTAACTGTACCTCTGTTAAATACACCAGGTAAGGAATGAGTGCCACCCACAGTATTTTTTATTAGAGTGGAGTGGAGAGGGTTGTGGATTTGAGGAAGAACCCAGCCCCACCCGCCCTCTTCACCCTCAATTATCATTGCGGAATCCTTCCGCTTCCTGGGCATTATCATCACCCTGGAACTCAAGTGGGAGCAAAACACCATCTCCATCACCAAAAAAGCACAGCAGAGAATGTACTTCCTACGGCAGATGAAGAAGTTCAACCTGTCAAAGACAATGATGGTGCACTTCTACAAAGCCATCATTGAGTCCTTCCTCACCATCTGGTAGGCTGCTGCCACTGCGCACTACAGCGTATCATTCAATCTGCTGAGAATGTGATTGGCTGCTGTTGTGGTAATATTAACAATTGGATGTATTAATTGATCATACACTGGCTTACATGTCAAACTGTTGTTGCATTAAGAGAGCAAAGGAATGTTGGGGTCATAAAGCTAGGACAGAGGATCTGGTTTGTGTTTGTTGGTGACACCTATCTCTATGCTAAATCCTGTAATCACACTGTGCCCATCTGTTCTCCTTATCACTTCACTGTTCATTGATCTATAGGAATTTGGCCATGAGGGGGTGATACTTCTATCCTGAGTGGGGGCTATTGGGGCACCTGGATAATCACAGGATAGGGGGAGAACAGATTGGGGTCAGGAAGGGAGCATTGTTCTGACACACCCCTGGACTGGGATATACCAAATGCATATGCAAATAACCTGAGTGTATAAGAATGTATGTAACTTTGGAATTGGCAGAGATGCTTCCCTGTCAATCTGGGTGATGGGGAACCAGACTCTCCTTGCAAGTAAGTCTTTAATAAACTGTTAATTGTGCTAAAGAAATTTTCTTTCTTACCATCCTAAATTACAATCCTAGACATAGGTAATTGCCATAATACTGCTATCTGCCATCCCTCGAGGACCTGTAAGCCACTCCCCTCTACGGTCGATAAGGACCAATACCCTGTCACCACAAGAACAGCTTCTACCCATCAGCAGCTGGCCTCATCAACAAGGCCAGGTGACTCCCACAAACACTGACCCCCCTCTGCTCCCTTACCATACTTATGCATTTTCCATTTTGGACTACTAGACTGCTATCTTGCGCGTTGCTTATTTTTACGGAATTATTACATTTCCTGTTCCTTTTTTAAAACTGTACTTTTACTCTAAAGCAAGTATTTTTTGAGCCAGTATTCGACAGTTTACTTTGCTACATTTGCTATTTATACCGTCATTATTTTTACAGCTAATCTGCTCTAAATGCAGGGATTTAGTGTTGGAGAGAAAGAGCACCTAAACTGCTGATGCCAAATAAAGCTCCACATGGATGTGATGATAATGGAGCACAAGCCTGAACAAGAGGACGCTTTCATCAACAATCCATGGCCACAGCTTTTACTTACCCAAATCAAAAAAGGAGAACAGTTATGTGATCAAGCTGCCTAACCAGTGTTCTGTTGAGCTTTTAAGTTTGTTTTAAAAAGCAGTTAACCCAACATTAACGTCAATGTAAATATAGCAGTTATCATTTTGCTGGGCTAATCTTAAAGAGCAAGAGCGGGGGACCAAAACTTGAAAACCAGCTTCTGCTGAAGCTCAACAAAAAGTTTAAGTGATGTGAAAAATCGGGGAGCATTTTGCACTAAGGACATTGTTTAGCAGAGTACACAAATGACTTTTTACTCCAGAGGAAACATTCTGTTATAATGTTAAATATTTATGCACATGTCATAAGGTCATATGGCATATTTTTTACCCTTTCCTTAGTATGTTCAAATGTAAAATAGTTTACCTAGTGAGCTGATATATGAAGGAAAGTCCTACAGGGTTTTGCCTTTACAAAAAACATTTTGTCAACATGAAAAGATGGAGGAGATCAGATCTTCATATTTCTGCTGTTTATATATTGAATCTTATATATTTTATTTCATTATTTTTGTTCAGAGGGAGAGAAAAGACAAATAAGTTGGGATTTTGGGGTTGGGAGGAAGAAATGAAAAGATAGTTGGAGATTGTTCATATCTCAATTGTATAGGCAATCCTTTTTTGCTTGATTAAGCAAAACTGCTCTGCTTCATTAAAAAAGGTTATTTTAACAAGTGCTGTGTTTTCATTATTTTTGCAATAGACCCTTCCACCCTAAAAATATGAAAATGGAAAGCAACTTTTACTTACTTTTACTTTACTGTCACTCAACCATATACACAAGTGCAACAGTGGGAGAAAGTATTGGGTGCTGTTCCAACAAAATAGCAGTTTAACACATACAATAAACATCTGATTTATAGTGCATCCAGAAAGTATTCACAGCCATATTCCAAAATGGATTACATTCATTTTTGTCCTAGAAATTCCTCACACAATACCCTGTGTGAGTATTATGATGTTTCCATGAAATGAATTGAATCCATTTTCGAATACAGCTGAAACATGTGGAAAAAGTGAAGCACTTTGAATGCTTTCCGGGTGCACTGTACACTAAAAGGAATTACTACATTTTACATCTTATTACCCAACACAATATACAATATGCACCCGGTAATATGCAATATAATGTATACACATGAGTAGACTATACAATAAAATATGCAGTATATATAGAATGAGACTGTAATCAATAAAATACACTGTACACTGCCCCCCCCATGTAAACAACAGAAATATATAAAGTTCTGTGTTGAAATATATAGTTCAATAGAATTTTGCATTGACATTCCACTGTCGGTTGATATTACATTTCCAGTGCGTTATTAAGAGAGGCATGAGTGTAGTATGAAGTTATAAGATGCAGTGCTGATATGTGTTCAGGAGTTCAGCAGTCTTATTGCTTGGGGAAAGAAGCTGTCATGAAGTCGGCTAGTGCAGGTCCTGATGCTGCGATACTGCCTACCTGATGAGTGCAGCCCATGGCTCGGGTGGTTGGGGTCTCCAAGGATCCTCCGGGCTTTTCTCCTGCACCACCTGGTATAGATGTCCTGGAGGGAGGGAAGCTCACCTCAAACGATATGTCTGGCAGTTCGCACTACCCTTTGCAAGGCATTGCGAATAAGGGTAGTGCTGTTGCCGTACCAGGCAGTGATACAGCCAGTCCGGATGCTCTCTTCTGTGCTGGTGTAGAACAGTGTGAGGAAGTGTTGATTCATTTCAAACTTCCTTAACCTTCTCAAGAAGAAAAGGCACTGGTGAGCCTTCTTTACAACAGCCTTGGTGTGGATGGACCATGTGATGAGGACACAGAGGAACTTAAAACTGCTGACACTCTCCACTGGTGCTTGCTTGATGGTAATGGGGCTGTGTTTGTTGTTTTTCCTTCTGAAGTCAACCACAAGTTCTTTGGTCTTACTGAAGTTGAGGGGGAGGTTGTGCTCCTGACACCGGCGTTTTAGAGTGTGCACCTCCTCTCTGTTGGCTGTTTCATCAATGTCAGTGATCAAACCTACCACCGTCGTATCATCAGCAAACTTAAAGATGGCATTGGAGCTATGCGTTGCCACACAGTCATGTGTGCACAGAGAATACAGGAGTGGACTAAGAAGACAGCCCAGTAAGGCTCCAGTGTCAAGGATCAGTGGGGAGGAAATGTTCATGCCCATTTTAACCAAATGACAATTAGTCCAGGATCCAGTTGCACAGTGAGTTGTTTAAGCTTGGAGGGCACTATGGTGTTAAACGCTGAGCTCTAGTCTACAAACAGCATTCTCACATTGGTGTTGCTTTTTTCCAGGTGGGAGAGATCAGTGTGTAGTGTAGATGCTATGGCATCTTCAGTTGAGCGGTAGTTGCTGTAAGAAAACTTCAGTTTAGTGGGGCAGGCAACACAGAGCAGATGTAATCTTTGATTAGCCTCTCGAAGCATTTGCTCATTAAGGGGTTTAAAGCAACAGGACATCAGTCATTTAAGCAAGTAACGTTGGTTTGCTTTCGGAACAGGCACAATGATAGATGTGGGGACAACAGACAAGGAAAGGGAAAAGTTGGTTTGCACATTCTCTGATGACGTTACCCGTGTTGTGGTAATATTAACAATTGGATGTATACATGGATCATACACTGTCTTACAAGCCTAACTCTGTTGTTGCATTAAGGTGGTCCAAGGAATGTTGGGGTCATAAAGCTAGGTGAGAGGATCTGGTCTGTGTTTGTGACACCTATCTGTATACTAAAAATCTTGTATACACTGTGCCCATCTGTTCACCTTATCACCTCACTGTTCATTGATCCATAGGAATTAGGCCGCGAGGGGTGATACTTCCCCCTCTGAGGGGGGGGGGCTATTGGGGCACCTGGATAAACACAGGATAGGGGGAGAACAGATTGGGGTCAGAAAGGGAACATTGTTTTGACACACCCCTGGACTGAGTTATACCAAATGGATATGCAAATAACCTGTGTAACTTAGGAAATCCCAGAGATGCTTCCCTGTCACTCTGGGTGATGGGTAACCAGACTCTCCTTGCAAGTGAATCTTTAATAACCTGTTAATTATGCTAAATACATGTTCTTTCTTACCAGCCTAAATTATAATTCTAGACATAGTAAAATTGCCATGATACCCGGAATGTGGTCTGGACCTGCAGCTTTTCGGATATTCACCCGTTGGAAGGACCGGGTAACGTCCGCTACAGAGATGGTCGTGTGAACTAACCTCTGTAAGAGAAGGAGCTGCAGGAGCGAGGAGGGCAATGCTTTTTCCCTCTAAATGAGCATAAAAAGTATTAAGCTCATCCGTGAGAGAGGCAGCGATGTTCACAGAGGTTTTTTCCCTTTAAAACAGTGATGAACTTAATTCCCTGCCACATGCTTCTATAATTGGCAGTGCTGAGCTGTTCTTCAATCTTGTCTTTAGTTGCTTTTCACGGGGCATAACTAGCTTGTTTATGCTCCTCCGCGTGCCCAGAATGAAAAGCAGAGCTCCTTGCATGGAGTGCCAAACAAATCGTAATAATCCACAGTTTCTGGTTAGTGTATACTTGATCGTTCCGATGGCGGGTGCTTCCCGTTTCAGTTTCTGTCTGTAAGCAGGCAGAAGTAGAAGGAAAGAGTGATCTGACTTGCCGAATGGTAGACAGGGGAGGGATTTGTAGCCATCCTGAAAGGTAAAATAGCAATAGTCCAAAACTCGTTGGAACTGTTGGAGGTATTTTGGTGCTATGGACTTTGTTGAAGAGCCCTGTCACAATGAACGCAGCATCTGGGTCCACGGTTTCCTGCTAAATGATACTGCCATACAATTCTTTGAGGGTTTGTGGTAGGATATACGGTTGTGATAATGACTGCTGTGAATTCCAGAATGGTCAACACAGGAGCATGAGAAATTCCAGATCAGGTGCGCAGGGTTCATTTGGTGGCTTCTATTACTTCATGACTGACCTAAGGAGTGCACTAATATAAGCAGAGTGCTAGAGGAGGCGTGATGGAAAGAAAACATGCAGAGCAGCGTAGAGGAGCTTCAATCCTCTATGGAACAGAACATGTCAAGGTTTGAAATTATTAACGATTTCTGCAGGGGTAGGGATGCTAAAGAGCGGTACAGGAGATATTGAAAAGCAGAAGAGATGTACCCCTGCAAGACACAAGATCTGGGTCAACTACTGGTAATCACAGATGATTCTTGTAGTGCAATGGTTTTAGAGTAACTTTTGTTTTTCACATATCCACATAATGAATCAATTAAGTAACCATAGTATTACAGAAGTCATATTTTAATAATTCAATAAGCTGTAATACACTCGTTACCAATAAATGTAATAAACTGCATGTATTGATAAATAGTGCTAATCAGTATCTATTCATATAATCAAGTATGCACTGAGTGGTAGTACAAGTACACTAGAATACAAAGAACACTAGAAGGTGAAGTAATTATTCTCTAGATGACACCATGACGCCCCCTCGGAAGGACCCTTAACCTATTTTCTGAGAATGCAGCTGATTGCTATCTTATCACTTTGCCTCCCGTAACTACTCCTAGGCCTTCGGGATCTCTTGAGGCCTGGGGGGCTCATGATTCGAAGAAAAGTTTCATACATTTTTCTTAAACACTGTGGAATATTTTAGTTAAGATTAGATGTTTGTGTGCTATTAGAAGCAAACGGTGCCGCTACGGCGTATACTCTGAAATTAGCCAGCTGGGGGTCGTAAATATTCATAAGTACATTCCAGAGGTAGGACTATAAATCAAGGGATTAGAGGCAAGGACATATAATGTATAGGTAGACAGATTTATGGCCTTTTAGCTGGACCCACAGATGCAGACAAGAAGGAGGATGGAAACAAGAGCTAGCCGAGGTCAGATCTACTGGCGCCAGCCTACCCCCTCAACTGTCTTCTTCGTCGGCCTTTAAGGCCATCAGAGGGCCCCACGGATGGAGATGGGGTCTGCAAGACGCCCCACCCAGGAAGCGCGCTCTGCAATTTCGAAACAATGACTGAGGGGGGAATAGGCTACATAAAATTTGTCCGATGTGAACGGACTTCAGATCTTCCTTGCTGTATTTTGGGGAACGATCTCGAGATATATCTGTAATAAAGGCGTTTACTTTGGAAATAGTTGACCGTGTGGACATTCTCTGATTCAGGACTCGGGGGAAGTAGTTTGAATTCTACAACACCTAGCACAACACAGTACCACCAAGAGTTAGAGGTGGAGCTAATTGGTAAATCAAAAGGATGGACCGCCTAGAAATTGACATAGAGGGATGATCTATTTGAAGAGATGCTAGAAAAACTGCTCTGCTTTGTGAATCTTTATTAAAGTCTATTTAGATTTTACAACCTCTGAAGTCCTTTTATCTTTTTGAGCTGCAAATTTTCCATGGCAACAACAGAATGTCTCTGAGTGACTAACAGCTCCCAATAGGTCACACAATTTATTGAAAGATCTTTGTTCTGTTGGCATATGTAATGCAATTGCCTTGGAGCTAAGGGATCTACTTTGTAGAGTTGGGCAGTATTTTCTCCCCATTTCTATACATTGCAATTGGAATGTGTACTTTCATAGTTGTGATGGTTTGAGATGATTGATAGGTGTGCACAATGCGCTCGTAGTTGTGTTCTCAGGTAACTGTGGTTTATTTGAGTTTGTCGAAGACAAACCTTAGCGAGCCAAATGCCTTCTTCGTCTTGCAGTCAACTCACTTTGACAGGGTGTCCTGTTAGACAGCATGTATGTCTGGATGGCAGAGTGGTCTAAAGTGCTCAGGTTGTTGCCTGCACTGGAGGCCTGGGTTCACATCCCATTTCTGTCAAGCAGTTAGCGAAACGGAGCCATGTCATATTTCTTTACATTTAGAAACAGGGGTGGCTTGGACCTCCTACGTAAGACAGAAAATTCAGCAGTCCCTTGCTCACAGCTCGCAGAGCTTGTTATACAGAGACTGAAAATTAGCTAGTAAAATGCTGGGTAGTGGGGGTCGATTAGCGAAACGTTTTAGTCTGAAGAGAACACCAGCTCTCTTTCCCCTTTTCCGGCTACATTTTTGCAGCCGGGTGCCCAGACAAAGGGCTCTGCTTTTGTGTTTGAAAACAGCGGGTCGGCATTGAGGTGTTTAAAGTGTGGTTTAAACCAATATCCAAAAGTGTTTGTCAATCATAGACAATAAGACAGGCAACATACAAGACGAAAAACACAAGTTGTAAACAATACAAGAAGAACAACGCAATGTCAGGTCGGAGCTCGCAATGCAGGAGCAATAATCAGCGTCATCTTGAACTTTCTACTTTGAGTAATTTATTTACCAGGTACTTATTTTATTTTACTTCAGTTGGGTTTTCAAATGGTACTTTTACTTTTACTTCAGTGATTTCTAATGGGAGTAATTATACTTTTTGCTCTTTGCTTTTTGTATTTTTTCTCTTCCTGTGAGTCACTAAAACGATATACTGCAGTGATTTCGATGAAAACATCCCTTTATCACTAATGATAATAGTGTGACTATGTTTGCTCTCTTGTACTCACTGCATTGTTTTCCAGCAGATGCTTGGCAAAATATCTAACTTAACATTTTATTTTGAGATGTTAAAGCATTCCAAATCCCGCCTATTTTGATGTGACTCTGTGATTATTGCTTCTCCCACTCTATGTTTTTAGATGGGTATACATTCCTAACAACAGCATTTACATTTTTTTTTGATGTAAGTGTTTCTGTTTTATTGTACCAAACCCTGCTTATTTAGTCATGACAAATTGTTATTGGGATATCCAGTAGTTGTAAGCCATTAAACTGAAGTTTATTACTATCATTATGGGCAAAGTGTTTCTCAGTTCCTAATTATACCTTTCTACTGTTTGCACAAATGTTTTTGCTGGTTTGGAGTGTGATTTTGATTAAAGAAAAACATCCCTATAACAAGTAATAATGATAAATGTTTGTCTGAGTTCCTAATAGAGCATTTCAAACTTGTTCAGAACCTTGTTATGGGCTTGCACTTGTGGCAAAGTTTTCCAGCAGATGCTTGGCTAAAAGTATAACTTTTATCCTTGGTTTTGATAAGGTGTAAAAGCCATCCACATCATAGCTTTTTTGACATAACTCAGTGATTGTTGTTGTTCCCTTCTCTTTTCAATGTTTTTATATAGGTAACATTCATAAAAACAGCATTTTTACCCTGATATTGATGTAAGTTTTTCTGTTACTTTATTCCAATTCCTGCATATTTAGGCATGACATAGTGTAGCTTGGCAGTGTTATCAAGCTGATTTACGCCAGTGAACGTTGTTCTATTACTATTCTTACGTTGAATGCGTTTCTGTGTTCCAAATCGTACTATTATCAACTTGGCTTTGTATTTTTGCTCTTTGGCAGTCATCAAAATGAACCTGCAAACAATTATATGAAAAAATCCCCTTAATCCTCAATAACGATAATGTTTTGTCTATATTCCATATATTTGCTGTCTTGCAGTGCAATGTTTTCGAGCAGATTCTTGGCTAAATATATAACTATACATCTAAAGCCTTCCATATCACACCTATTTTGAGGTGACTCTATGATTGCAGTTTTTCCCTTCTCTTTCCAATGTTTTTATGGTGTTACCTTTCTAGATTTTACCTCTAGACCATAGTCAGGAGGTGTAGGAAGCCTACTTGCTAGTTCCAAGGCCAGAAAGATTTGCTGCTGTTCCGAGGTAAAAAGATTACCTTTATACGTTGCCCAAGATTGAGTTGGTCTGTAGACCGATGAAGTAGCCCTGTTTATTAACTACAGCTCATACCGTAACGCTAAACAACGAACATTTACGACAAGCACAGGAATAGTAATGGTCTGGTGCATTCATCTAACAGTGAAATAAAGCTTGTTAATCCTTCGGCTGTCTCTTTGTTTACCGTCAACAGCCAGCCCCTCCTTTTTACCGTACCATTAGGTTTATTCGCTATACCCCACTACACCAACACTACCCCCACTCTGGATGGTGATTATTCCTAACACCACTACAGCACTCGTATTAAGGTGCAATACATATTTGCAATATTCACTTACATGGATATTAAACATGTGTCCCCCTTAAATACTACAACAGTTTTGTTACAGTCCTCTGAACCTGTCCAATTTAGTGTTAATCCCCCTGACGAAGCAAACAGTCCTTACAGTCCATATTTCCTGACTGTGCAAAAGCACATGGAAACATTAATACTAATGTTGGCTTAGGGTGAGAATACCTAACAATCCACATGTAGTTTACACAGGTACTTCGGTTGTGAGTTCAGCACGTTAACATATTTCTCTGAAGAACAATAACACAAAAAAACAAGTAATTATGTTTCTATGGTAATGATTCTACTTTCTGGTCTAAAGTGGTTTATCCAAAACATATGCTTTTCTAGGTTCGCGGGAAAAGTCAACTCAAACAACTATAGGAAACCAAATACTTTTGACCAGACTACTTTTAATGTAATTACATGGTGGTTCATACTGAGAAGACAACTCCAAGCTGAAAGACACAGTTTCTTCACATACAGCCAACTTTATAACTTTGCACAGGTAGACCCCTCCCTTCACCTGTATCAGCCAATCAGAGGCACTGGCGGTTAAACTCAACCGAGAACAAAGGAACCTTCGTTCTCTCAAGCCACGTAATCAATACAAAATGG
This sequence comes from Novumbra hubbsi, assembly GCA_016801125.1. Lineage (NCBI taxonomy): Eukaryota > Metazoa > Chordata > Actinopteri > Esociformes > Umbridae > Novumbra > Novumbra hubbsi. The sequence goes on from JACXGK010000278.1 coordinate 121,686, forward strand.
AGGATGTAATCGATAAACAAAATGAATGACCTAACAAATGTTTACACACATATATAGACACATTAAGCTTATGCAAATAACTAATTTTGCATTTATCAATTGGGGCCTATGGATTTGCATAATACAATTTATCCTCTACATTCCCCCCTTATGAGACTAATGAGTCTCTTCACACAATGTAAAACATACTTAACATCCTACTTAACCCCACAGCAAAATAACCACTCCTTTATTTTGCTAGGTAATGGAAAAAGGCAGAGGGACACTAATTCCCTTTGTCATCCTATGGAAAACCCAGTCATGGGAAAAATCTAATGACAAAAAGGATTACAAATATCAACTAACTAAACTTGCACACTAAGTCTATAGTCAGATCACATAACCCTGAGAAAACAAAAACCATGCTAAAACACAAATGTAGTCTTTTCATCGAGTCAGGTTGAATCAAAGTTTATGACAGCTGATAAAAGTTCATGCATCCGCCAATCCCGGAACTGCCAGCACTCTAAGGTGATGTCAGCATCACCAGAAACTTCTGAAAAGAAATCAAACAAGTAATCAAAAACAAATAGATTGGAAATCAGAATTGGAATTGGAGCAATGTTGGGAGTCCATCAATAACATAGCATACCTCGTCTTCTGCAATTACGTATGGCTCGACAGGACTCTTGTCAACAGTCCTCGTCACTCACATTTGTAATCACCAATATCCACCAGGTCATCTTGATAAGGGCAATCGGTCGATAATAGAGGCATGGTTACTCATTGTCCATCTGGCATCATCTCAACAAAATGACTTTTGCACTGTTAGCATTATCGTGCAACAACAAAACAAAAGTCCAAACACTACAACTATAGGTACGAAAACTTGGACCAATGTCATTCCCCATAGTCCCAATTTGTCCTGTAACCAATTAGTTGCAGATCAACCTGCATCTTTAGATGGACCAAAGGCATCGCTTATGTGCTCCAGTGCTGTGATTATGTTGGTCATGTTATCAGTGGAATCAGGTATCAATGTGTAATCAAATTTTGTTTAACACATAACCCTCCTTGTCTCGCCAGAATATAGTGAAGGGCCATTTCATGTTTTAACAGGGTTAGTCTATGACTCCTAGCTGTGTTTGACAAAAGCCCAAATCCCTTAGTGATTTTGTTGGCAAAACCTTGCAGTGTATTAGTAATAAATGTGTTCCGCCAAATAGGTTACACCATACCACGGAAATAAACCAAGACCCCATTTTTCCCCTAATTAAATCCCCCAATGATATGATTCAAGGGAATTAAATTGGGCCATTTCTTTCCTGTTCCTAATGTTATGTGTATCTTTTACTTGCATAGAATCAGATTTACTTTCACCCTGCAACTGCTTCACTGTCAAAACATAATATAGAGGTTTCAATAGTGCCATATAACAACATCCGGCCCACCCATTAGGGCGGAAACTATATGCTTTCTCACCACGAACTCACCAACTATCTTTAAAATTACCCTATGTCAAATGTCTCCTATCTGTACATCTAAATGCATCACAAACTTCGTGCTCTCAGCTATTCCCCAAAATACTCGGTCTACACCTAGTGTACCGATTGAACAGAAACAATAAGATGCTCATACTGGTGTAATGTCCTGCTCTGCCTGTCTCTGGTAAATTGGATAAGCTTACGTATGTCAAATTCATTAACACTAGAAGCGCCAGAGCGGGCAAATTTTACCCAGTGAAGAGGAAAAAATATATATTTTTGCTCTCGATCAAATTCCAGGACCCTGCTTTTTTTACTTTTCCTAAATATGTGTGTTTTATCACGCAGTATTTTTAAATTGTCAAAATCACACCAAGAAAAGATGATTTAAGGCTATTTCATTCCTGTTCAATGTTTAATTGCACGTTTGGCCATTTTTATCCCTGGATTCCATGGTTACAATTCTCTTTTCTATCAGCAGATGTCGCAAGGGCTCCCGTATACAAGTCTTCTGTTATTTAGAAAAAAAAAATCTTTAAACTGTATAAATATATAGATCAGTGGTATTCAATTAAAATGTAGAAAGTTCCAGTTAGAGCAAATTACTTTAAGCAAAGGTCCGGAACGTCTTATTTGTGTAATGATTCAGTGCCATACATATTGAAGTAGTCTAGTAGTTGTATGTATGAAGAAAGCAACGGTTTATTTTATATATATACATTTAATATATTTTATATATATAAAATAAAGTGTAAAATTCAATAATAATAATACAAGCAGCAATTTGGGTTACTCCAAAACATTGGGGATAATTCGAAAATTGACAGACGTGTACCGCACGCATACGCAAAATGCGGAAGCGTAAAAGCTAATTTTAAGTTGCTGCGGGAGTTGAACCATGAACCCTGAGTTTACAATCAGTTCACTCTAACCACTGCCCCACCAGTGAAGTTTGTAAATAGACTTCTAGGCACCAGGGGTTAGAGGCCCGCGAGGACTAACCTCCGATGTGACGGTGTAAAAAGGAGAGGACCAAAATGCAGGCAGGCTGTAGCTCAATAGGGTTTATTACGCCTATCTTGGAGACGGTAAGTGTTATCTACAACTTCCGTTCGTAGTAGCAAAAGGAATACAGACGGTGACTATGTCACTGTATAGCTCAACAGCACAAACGTGCTGACACTCACACAAACGACAATAACGAACGAAGAGACAAGACACACGAGGGATTATATGCACAGGTAACAAGGACCAGCTGTAAGGAATCAGGGAGGGATGCGTTCACAGGACATGGGGAACAGGACAAACATGAACGATGGTCCCTAGAAGGCCGGCGACGTCGAACGCCGGGGGGCTACGCAGGCAGGGGAGTGGCCACCAGTAGGCGGAGACGTGACAGAACCCCCCCCCTGGGACGACCCGGAGGACGCGGAGCAGGACGCCCCGGACGGCGCCGATGGAAATCACGCAGGAGGGACGGGTCGAGGACGTCCGCGCGGGGCACCCAGCTCCGCTCCTCAGGGCCATACCCCTCCCACTCCACGAGATATTGCAGGCCCCCCCTCCGACGCCGGGAGACCAACACCGACCGAACAGCAAAAGCGGGGGACCCATCGATGTCCAGCGGCGGAGGAGGAGCCGCCCGGATCGTAAACCCGAACGTCTCTAGCCAGAGTAGGCCACCAGTATTTACCATTCACCGCAGTCATAGTCCTGCCCACACCCGGATGACCAGAGGAGGGAGAAGTATGGGCCCAAAACAGGAGCCTGTCCCGCACCTCAGTTGGCACATACGTACGACCATCCGGACAGTGAGGCGGGGAGGGCACCTCCGTATGTCCGCATCCACCTCCCACACCATCGGTGCAACGATTTGCATGCCAGGGATGATGGGGGAGGTGTCCACAGTTCTTCCCTCATGGTCATAAATCCGGGAGAGGGCGTCGGCCTTAATGTTTTTGGAACCTGGAACATAAGACAGGGTGGAGCATTCATCAAACCGTAGGGCATCACCAGATATTAGTAATGCCCGGAAGTGGTGCTAAATGCAGTCTTCCACTCGTCTCCACTACGGATACGCACTCAATTATAGGCACTCCGCAAGTCCAGTTTCGTAAAGAACCGGGCCCCATGCATCGTCTCCATAAGCGGACCAATCAACGGTAACGGGTAGGTGAATCTCACCGTGACGTCGTTCAGTGCTCGGTAGTCGATGCACAGGCGTAAACCGCCATCCTTTTTCTTTACGAAAAAGAAGCTAGAGGAGGCAGGTGACGTGGATGGGCGAATATATCCCTGTGACAGAGCTTCCGTGACATATGCGGACATCGTCTCCGTCTCAGCTCTGGATAAGGGATAAATGCGCCCCCTAGGTAAAGCACAATCAGAACGAAGTTCAATCGCGCAATCCCCCGGACGGTGGGGAAGCAACCGCCTGGCCTGTGCCTTAGAAAAGACGCGTGCCAGATCCCGGTAGTCAGAGGGAATGCGCACGGAGGAAACAGTGGGCGGACTTTCCACCGCTGTGGCACAAACAGACATACCCAAACACTTACCCTGACACCCCTGGGACCATCCCGTGAGAACCCTCCGTGACCATGAAAAGGAAGGATCATGCTGGGCAAGCCACGGCTGACCCAGAATGATGGGAAAATGGGGGGCCTCCACGACGTACAGGGAGACGGACTCGACGTGAGAGCCACACAGCATACGTAATGGAGTGGTGACCTGGCACACCTTACCCACACCCAGCAGACGTTGGTCGATAGAACATATGGGAATGGGCGATGTGACAGGCAACACGGGAATGTGTAATTCGTGAACTAACCCAACATCAATGTAATTGCCCGGTGCCCCTGAATCGATCATGGCTAGACACCGGCGCAAACTGGGGAACTGAGGGAAAGTGACAGGGATTTGGAGATGGTCAGCGGACGGCCCCCATGGAACAAAAGGATGGCTCACCGTTTTGGATGTAGGGGTGCCTCGTCCCGACGCGGAGGTGAACCCCGTGCCCGGCTCACCGACGAACCCATCTCCATGGCCTCAGCTCCGCCTGGCTGCCGTAGTGGAGGCTCAACTGGTGTAGGTCGCTGAACCCGGTTCCTCAGAATGTCGTCGAGGCGGGTGGCCATGGAGATGAGCTCATCCTGACGGACCTCCGCGTCGAGGCTGCAAACGAAAGCGTCCCGGAGCGCCCTCTCGCACCACCCCGATTCCTCCGCGAGGGTCCGGAATTCCAAAGCGAATTCCTTCACCGAGCGCCTGCCCTGACGCAAGAGGGACAGGCGCTCGCCTGCCTCGCGCCCTTGAGGGGGGTGGTCGAAGACTGCTCTGAATTGCCTGACAAAGGAATCATAATGGTCCAATTCTGGACCAAAACCGGCGCCAAACCGCATTCGCCCAGCTGAGGGCTTTGTCTGTAAGGCATGTTATTAGTGAGGACACTTTTTCCCTTTCAGTCGGTGCGTTGGACCGCGTGGAGAAGGAGAGGTCCAGTTGGAGCAGGAACCCCTGGCATTCCGACGCACGCCCGGCCTATTGACGAGGAAGGGGAATGGCGGCACCACTAGGACCGTGTGAGTTTACGGCTACAGGTGGTGGAGCGGACACAGGAAGCCTCTGCAGGATCTCCGTGATAGCGTCCCGTAATTGTCCCAGCATACCATCATGCTCGTCCATACGGCGTTCCAAGGCTGCCGGATGATTCGCCCCTGCTTGGTCCATTTTGTAGGTTCGTTATTCTGTGACGGTGTAAAAAGGAGAGGACCAAAATGCAGGCAGGCTGTAGCTCAAAAGGGTTTATTACGCCTATCGTGGAGACGGTAAGTGTTATCTACAACTTCCGTTCGTAGTAGCAAAAGGAATACAAACGGTGACTATGTCACTGTATAGCTCAACAGCACAAACGTGCTGACACTCACACAAACGACAATAACAAACGAAGAGACAAGACACACGAGGGATTATATGCACAGGTAACGAGGACCAGCTGTAAGGAATCAGGGAGGGATGCGTTCACAGGACATGGGGAACAGGACAAACATGAACGATGGTGCCCAGAAGGCCGGCGACGTCGAACGCCGGGGGGCTAGGCGGGCAGGGGAATGGCCGCCAGTAGGCGGAGACGTGACATCCGAACTAAGTTTGGCTACAATATCTTAAGATATTCCCAAATTTTACATCCTTGAAGTGGCTACTCCAACCTAGTTTTTGACGAAAAATAGGACCCTAGAAAGCGGCGTCTCTATTGGGAGCTGGGCGAAAAAGGCCCGGAGAATTCAGGACCTCCAAACGTTATATCCTTGATCTAGCATATCCTACCTTGTTTCGACGGACGCAAGGAAAGTCTACAGAGCGGCGTCTCTGTGGATTGCTGGGCTAAGGCAGCCCGGAGAATTGAGGACCTCCAAACTATTTATTATGGTGAAATACCAGGAGAGTAAATACTCCAAACTAAACGGTGAAATACCAGGAGAGTAAATACTCCAAACTAAATGGTGAAAAACCAGGAGAAATAAAAACTCTGGAGGGTGAAATCTCCAAACTAAGTGGGTTAATTAAAGTCCTGGTTGGCGGCAGCCTCCGAAATAACTGTGTGTCTAAGGTTTGTCCTTGTATTTTTGTGGTAACTGGGTGTAAATGTCCCTTTGTTTTGTCACGTGGTATCGTTACTTGTATGTTGCTGTCGTGTTGCGGTTACTGGTGGTATGCAAGTACTGTAGGAACCGTAGGTGAACAGAGATTGTGTGGAAAATGGAGACGGAGAACATAAAATGGATGCCAGGGGCTGAACAGATTGAACGGTGAAAATGTGGAGAAAGAAGTGAAGTTACATAGGGAAAGGTAGAAAATGTTTAGGTTAGGATCTAGGATAGGCCCAATATAACAGGGAATTAGTTTCCAACTTTATATAAACACACAGGCCACACAAAGTCACATCTTATTAGGGGCTTTCATAGTTAGACTGCAAGAGGAGGAAATAGGGGAGTGATGGTCTAGAAAGGGGAAATAGTATTCATCACACACACACCCACACACGCACACACACACATAGACAGAGGAGGAGGCCAGGGAAGGAGTGTGGTTTCAGATAACAGTAAAACATACAGAGGTTGTAGAACAGGCAATAACTGTAAGCTGAATATCAGAAAGTGGAGCTAAATATTAAAAGGCATAAACAGTAGGCAGTAATCCTAGGAGAGGGAAGTAATAAAGCTACTCTTAGCAGAAGGAGCCTGCTAGATAGCATAGTTAAAGTAAGAAGAAGGTGGCATAGAAATTGAGCAACGATTCCCTTATTTAAAACAAGTTAACATAGGGTAAAAATCTGAGTCTACGTGGCACTATTGAAATTGAATTCCAATTAGAGCACTTGGTTAATACGAAAGTTTAAAACAATTAAGCAGATCAAAAAAATTAAACTCAACAAAAACCTTTTGAGTAAGAATCAATTAGCTAGTGTTGTATGTATTGTCTATGGGTTTGTACGTCATGTGTTTGTCTTGTTATGTTTGAACATATGAAAATTGTGTAGAATTCAAACTACTTCCCCCGAGTCCTGAATCAGAGAATGTCCACACGGTCAGCTATTTCCAAAGTAAACGCCTTTATTTACAGATATATCTGGAGATCGTTCCCCAAAATACAGCTAGGAAGATCTGAAGTCCGTTCACATCGGACACATTAATGTAGCCTATTCCCCCCTCAGTCATTGTATCAAAATTGATGAGCGCGCTTCCTGGGTGGGCGTGTCCCGTCCTGCAGCCCCCATCTCCATCCGTGGGGCCCTCTGATGGCCTTGGAGGCCGAC
>JACXGK010000279.1:0-128613 GCA_016801125.1 Novumbra hubbsi
GAAGATTTAGTTACATTAGTGAAGTAAACCTTCTGAGAAATACAGGCCCAACCTCAAGATTTAGTTACTATAGTGAAGTAAACCTTCTGAGAGGTACAGGCCCAACCTAAAGGTTTAGTTACTTTAGTGAAGTAAACCTTCTGAGACATACAGGCCCAACCTGAATATTTTGTTACTTTTAGTGAAGTAAACCTTCTGAGACGTACAGGCCCAACTTGAAGATTTAGTTACTTTAGTGAATTATTCCTCAGCATAGCTTGAGTAAAGTAGAAGATTTGGGATTTATATTTGTTGACATTACGTTTTGATGCCAGCTCCTTTGCCCAATCACAAAAAGTAGAGTAAGTAAGTCATAGGAGTAGATGGAAGGAATGGAGTACGGTAGCGTAAACTAGAGTAGATTAAGGTATAGTACAATATCATAGTAGAGTGGAATAGAATATGGTATAGTACACTAGAGTATATTAAAGTAAAAAGTAGAATATCATAGTAGAATATCATAGTAGAGTGTTACAGAGTAAGGTAGAGCACAGGAGGGTATATCAATGTCTAAAGTAAAATACCAAAGTAGAGTGCAATAGCGGAGGTTAGAGCACAGCAGAGTATAATACATTTAAGGTAGTTTCGAGTAGAAGCGGCTTCATAGTTTGTCTCCTCCACAGTGGAAGATCTAGAGAGAAATAATGGTACCATGCAGAAGCCTTATTACATGTCGAGGAACTTGATGAACATCCTTGGCAAACCCCAGAAGATAATTAGAGTTCTGCCGAAGTAGTAGTACCCGCTCTTCCAAAGCTCTATCCCATCACCTTTCTTCTACTGAATAAATGAGCATTTGTAGAGGATAATTTGCATTATGCCTATTAATATGCCCTATTGATAAAGGCACAAGTATAGTATTTGAATAATTTTAATGTGCCTATACATGTTTGTAAACCTATTGGTATGTTCACCTATTTTGTATATCAATTACATGTCCTGAAGTCATCCATTTTGGATATCGATTACATGTCCCTACATCCTCCATTTTGTATTGATTACATGGTGTTGAGAGAATGTACAGAGCTTTGTTCTCTGGTGACTTTTCCCGCCAACACCTCTGATCGGCTGATACAGGTTTAGGGCGGGGTCTACCTGTGCGAAGTTATAAAATCTCTGTTATAATGTCTGTATGTGACGTATCTGTGTCTGGGAACTGTTGTTTCCGTATGAACCATGAGATCATATTAAAAGTAGTTTGAACAAAAGTATTGCTAGAGTAGCTTGAGTAAATTAGAATTAAGTTGACTTTACCCGCAAACCTAGAAAAGTGTGACTTTTCAATTGACCGCTTTACATTCTAAATAAGACTGCCATTGGTTCATATTGAAAGTCAGAAATCCATAGGTTTTTTGTGAGAAGAGAAAACATTTAATATGTGACATATATACAGAGAAAACACAGTCATTTGCTACTTAGCCCTGCTTGCGCCTGTACAGCACCAGTGTACAGCTTAGCTTAGTACCTAGTTTAAAGGCGTAAGGATCCCTCCACACCGCAGGGTCGTGATGTGTCCCAAACAGATTAGGGATGATGACAGTGTTCTTAGGAATAAAATAGCCTGCAATACTGAACACAATGTGGACTATGACATTACATGAAACACACAAGTTGCCAAATTCAAACATATATGTTCTGAATATATATATATATATAAACTAATTTGGGTTTGAATAGCCTATTGAATAGTAAAATGCGCTTTATCTGTGCAGATTTGAATTGGGTATTACAGGACAAGTTGCAAATCGTGAAATATTGAGAACTTCTGAGCCCTTTTGAAACAGGAGATTTACAGTGGAGGAACAGTACACCTCTCTGAACCGCGCCTGGGAGGATGTGGTTGCTGCTGTGCAAAAAGTTGATCATCGACAGATCAAGAAATTGACAGATTCCATGAATGTAAGGCTTATGACTTACTGAAAAGAAGGGTGGCTATATTGGTCACTGCATTTTTTTGTTGTTGAAATGTCAGAAATGTTTGTTTGTTAATTTTGAATTGTTTGTTCATTATTCTCACTTTAACAGGTGAAAATAAACAAGTGAGATGGGAAAATGTTCATTTTTATTTTAGTTGCATAATCATTCTGCACACTAATAGTTGGCCAATAATTGTGCACACAGATATTCTCCTAAGAAAGCCAACACGTAACTCTTACTTTCTTAAATATTCAGGTTTGAGGATATTTTGGATATACCAAGAGCACTGTAGTTGTTCAAAAATACAATAATCCCCTCCCCTCTGTTGTTAAGGCAAATGGGGACAATGTTGTTGATTGTCATATTCTTTTAACTGACCTTGTTTGCCATGTTGAGCATATTCTTTGACACACCAGAGACTTCTAGCTTGCCTTGCCACCTACATTAGCATTTTCCGTGTGGTGTTATCAGAGGGCCAACTAGCTAACTGAAATAAAACTAGCTAGCACATAACGTAGCAACATTTAAAGCTTATTTAAACTACCTTGACGTTTGGACTTTTAGATGAAGTGCTTTAGATATTTTGTTTATATTGTTTACTGAGCCCTGTTGTTTTTTAACACACAATGGCTGAAATAGAATAATACATGAATTCGGTGGCTGGTTTACTGGCAAAGCCTTTTTACGAGAAGCAAATGGTGATAAACTGTCGACCAACCCCGTAGCTAGCAGCCCTGAGCAGGACATTCGACCGAGCAACCCCGAAAAGTACACCTGACTTACAGCGTCGAAGAAACGTTGTTGTTGTTAGTTTGTATTTTGTTTCTTTAGTAATGGCATTGATTTGGGCTTTGAGATGTCTCTTTGGGATGCAGCCTCCTGTCAGACTGGACGTTGGTACATCCTTTGACGGTTTCAGTCATCATGCATTTGTGTTTTGTGTATTGTAAGCTTTGTGTTTAGCACTTTATTCCACCCGATAAAGAATATGGTCACTGTGAGTTTGGGATGGGTACGCCCAGAGCCATAGAGAAAAAGAGTTTCGTCAACTGCGTTACCTCCATTAGGATTGTTTGATTTCTTCTGCAAGATGGCCGCAAAAGATAACCAAGTTAGTTCCAAACAAAGCAGCTGCGTCGTTGAGAAACAGCGTATGATGAAACTGTTTGAAGGTAAGAATTTATTTTGCACAATGTTTAATCTTTTTCCCCCCCGATTTGATCAAAGTTGAATTGCGGTTGCAAAAGGATTTAGAGACCATTATAACATGCAGTCCATTGTGTTCTAGACAAAGACAGAGAATATCTATGGATTCTGCTGGATGAGACAGCCACCGTGCAAACCAGTGGAGAGACAGTGAGGCCAAACGCTTCCAATGCAACAATGATGGTGTTGGATACACTTTGTCCCGTTGGACTGTTTGTGGGCTTTGACCTTTTATATTTTTTGATCTGGCTCTTGCTGCCAAGATGGCCATCATTATGATTTTTTCTTTTGCGCCCATCTTGCATCTTTTTGGCTTCTGTTCTGAACCGAAGTCTTATGTGCTTTATTATTTTCTTCTGGATGCCATGGCATGCCGGAAGCCTGCTGGATAACTTCTCAGCCTCCTTCTCCAAGATCTCCATGGCATTGGGGAGTTCCCTTCCCTCCATCTCCTCCCTCCCTTCCATCTTTCCTTCCATCTCCTCTTCCCTTCCTTCCATACCTGAACCTGACATAAATAGAACATGTATGTATGATGCTGACTAACAATTTTCCTTTACCTAAGACACAGGTAATTATTGACTCCAATAAAAGGACAAACAACAGAAACATGTCTACAGTGATTATTTGAATAGGAATTTACACTCCAAAGGAGTTCTCATTTACCTGTGTCAGCCATAGCTACATAGCTATGCTCACTCTGCACTGCCTCAGCCACATTGACCACAGGGGTACACATAGTCGTCTCATTTTCTGTGGTGTAAAACTGGTCTGCCTCGAAATGTCCCTGGAGAGTGATTTGAACTGTGAAAATCTTCATATACTGATCAACCTAACACAAGGCTTCCATTTAAAACACAATATTGTTTTCATTACCTCACATAGTTTTTTATTGTTAGGGTCCTTTGAAATACTGAAGTGGTCTTACTCACTTTTAATAGACACTTTCTTCTGTCACTGTCAGTTGGGAAACCATACATTCTGACTCCCTTTTCGGAGCGTGCTGTACACCACCATGCAGCACACCCAACCATGAAGGAAATGCTAGGAACAAGGACAAGACAGAACGCAGTCTTACAGATGTATTAATGAAACTCATTACTTGGTGGCAAGTTACATGTAATGACAACATTTGAAAAGTATGAAGAGATTACTAAATCAGAGTACATTAGTAATTAAAAAAAAAATTCAATTATGGTGTTTACGTTTGTTGACACCAGCATCAGCACTTTATCCGTAAATTCGCAGTGAGCAGTCAACAGCATTTGCACAGTTGCATTATTTAATGGGATGTTCAAATATGTATTTTTTTTTTAACTAATTAGATTCTAACACATGTAGGTAAGACCTTTATTTTGACACCAAGGAAACCACTTTTCTACGTGTCCACTCATTCACGCAAAACTCGTGGAGGCGGAGCTAAATATTTGAAAGTGGCGGGCACTACCAAATCCATGACAAACACCGACTGAAGTTTCCTTGTGAAGAAGACTGTAATCAAACGTCCAGTGAGTTGTCTAACTTTTCTAATACGACAACTGGCTGGTGCTTTAACTAATGTTTTAAAATGTTAATCGTCTGATATATATTGTTTAACATTTTATTAGAGGTGATTAGCAGGCTTTGCATTACACATTTGTTAGCCAACTTAGCCTGCTAACCTATGCTTTGCTATACACCTATACCTTACTATAACTCATAGAAAGGGTCGATTTCTTACATGGATAAAAATTAAGTCCTTACCCGCTAACTATTTTGTTTGGCTGACAAGATCATTCATAGGGAATCAGTGATGGTTTAGGTATGGGGATATGGCTAGAAGTTTGACGTTGGCTAAATAACAAAACAATCATACTGGCTTTGACGGCGACTTCAGGCTGTCAGCTGGTTTGGGATGATTTTGAATGACGTTAGCTTAAAGTACTTTTAGTATCAGATTACTGTAGTTAATTAGATACACTATTATTCGTTTTATAGTTTATTGACCACGATCTGAAATTATTAATCCTATTATCCATCTGTCAATAACCTAATTTCAAAGCATGCCAAAGGAGGATGATAAGTCGATTCCCGTGAGGGTTGCCCTGCGGTGTCGACCTTTGGTTACCAAGGAAATCAATGAAGGATGCCAGACCTGTCTTACTTTTGTTCCCGGGGACCCACAGGTCAGCAATACATTATACAAGACACAACGCATTATCTTGGTCTGGTGTTTTTTTTTCTTCTTTAATCCAGTACTGTACATAAGGAACACACTATGAGTCTATAACATTCCTTATTTGCAGGTCATTGTTGGCACTGAAAAGGCGTTCACATACGATTACGTATATGATCCTGCAAGTGAACAAGAGGAAGTCTTCAACAGTGCAGTGTTACCTTTGTTGTGTGGTCTTTTCAAAGGTACAGAGAAACACTACAATTTACTTTCATATAAAGTAACTGCCTGAAAAGAACCCTTACAAAAATTAAATGACTACTGTATTTTTAGCTAAAGTGAATAACATGTAGTAAAACCCCCTTCACGTCTTCAAATGTTGTGGACCGGACGTTTCAAGAGGCGTCAGTGGACTCGACCCATAAATGTGGTCGTAGTTGCCAAGCGTTGGAACACTGTTGCGCCACAGTGTTGTACAGTTGGTCATTGGGGGTAGGGGTCCTCGCTAAACAGCAGCGACAATAATGTGCCCACCTCTTTTCAGGTTATCATGCTACTGTGCTTGCATATGGACAGACCGGTTCAGGGAAGACCTTTTCAATGGGAGGAACATATACATCAGCCCAGGAGAATGAGCCCACTGTGGGAGTCATCCCCCGAGTGGTCAAAAGGATCTTCCAGGAAAAGGAGAAGCGTACAGATTGTGAATTCTCTTTATCAGTGTCTTACCTGGAGGTGTGTGGAATCCTGTGTGCATAAATTAAAATGGTTGGTTGTAAACTCACAACAAATGGTTTGACTGAAACGCAAAACAGGGAGACTTGATGCTTTGAAGTATTTGTGTAGTATTCAAAGGGAAATCCTCCAAAACGTCTTCATGGGTGTTGTTGACAAAGCAAATGTAATGTCCTGGCTGGGTTCACTGAATAATGAAGCAGTTTGGCTAATGTGTTGGACTAGAGGAATGAGGTCAACCCAGTGCTTATTCGACTGTCAGCACCATGTCTGTTTTGACGCTAGGTTAGCTAACACATTAGTATGTGTTGGGTTGTCTTTAGTTTGGATAGCCAACCAGCAATGATTGGGACATAATAGTGTCCTGGGTATGTTTTTATAACGTTTTGTCTAATATATATATACATTTTTTTTGCCGTAGATATACAATGAAGACATCTTAGACCTTCTTTGTCCATCGGTATCTAAAGATAAACCATCAGCCATCAACATTCGGGAGGACCCCAAGGAAGGCATAAAAGTGAATGAATGGTTTGAAGTTGAAAATGTTGTCTTTTTGACTTAAACACACTAGTTTAATGTAACTGTCCGGGGGGGAAATGCAGTTTGCTGTAGCCTTTTTTGCTTCTGCCTCCCTGTCTTAGATCATTGGCCTCATTGAAAAAGAGGTCTTCTCTGCCCAGGAGATGGTGGGCTGCTTGGAGCTGGGTAACTCCTCCCGTACTGTGGGCTCCACCGCCATGAATGCTGCGTCTTCTCGCTCACATGCCATCTTTACTATCACCCTGGAGCAGCGCAGAGGGGTGGACAAGTTGGTCTTCTTTCTTGCTTTCTCCTGTTCACCTGATTACTCATTTTCATGGCAATGTTGCAGTTCGTGAATGACACGTCATAGATGATTGTTTTTCTTCCTTTGATTCCAAATGTGTTGTTCCAGGTCTGAGAATGTGGTGTCAAAACTACACCTGGTGGATCTGGCTGGGTCAGAGAGGCAGAAGAAGACCAAAGCTGAGGGCGATCGTCTAAAAGAAGGTGAGCCAACTACCAGCTCATGTTGGATAACTAAGTCCAGAACCTGGATGAACATCTGGGTCCATATGGATTGTAAGATAAGAAAGTAATGTCCCAGTGTGGTGGAGCTGCTGAGTCATTTTTATTCTCCGCTGTCCTCCAGGCATCAGTATCAACCGAGGCCTGCTCTCTCTTGGGAATGTGATCAGTGCCCTCGGTGATGAGAGCAAGAAAGGGTCTTTTGTCCCCTACAGGGACTCCAAACTAACCCGCCTGCTGCAGGGTGAGAGCTCCATGGGCTTGCTGCTGTTTGGCCTGTCCACATGCCTGGGTTTCTGCATATCTGTTTTGTCTAGTGGTGTCAATTTATTTGCACAATGGAAACTTAACATTATAGGGTCATGTGGTCCTCTGGGATCCGAAATCCAATGCATTCAACACAAAGACGTATTGATCTGATATCTGCATGAGTTCAAATCAACTTTATATTTATACTCAGAATCACCAAATGATCTGTTGATTTGTCCTTCAGATTCGTTGGGGGGTAACAGTCACACATTGATGATTGCATGTGTCAGCCCTGCGGACTCTAACATCGAGGAGACCCTGAACACGCTGCGGTACGCTGACCGGGCTCGCAAGATTAAAAACAAGCCTGTGGTCAACGTGGACCCTCGAGCTGCTGAAATGAAACGCCTGAAGCAGCAGGTACCAAGACCCCGCCTACTGAGTTACCCTGGTTGTTGTGTTGACCGCTGCTATTGGCTGTCTGTAAAGATGCTGGTGTGGTGTAGATTGAGCTGTAGTGATTGGATTAGGAAAAGGGTTGTTCCTCCCCACCTAATGGCCCAACTTCTTTTATCATAATAAGAGTCTCTTTTTAGCAGTAAGAAACACTGTCCTTCCCATGAGCTAAGTCTATGCCAGAAGTATAGTAATTATTTTTGCCAAGGTATGTTAACATGGCAATAGATGAATAAATGGTTTAATTGCGAAGTGTTGTACGGTTATGAGTGTTACGTGTGGTAAGATGGGCACATCCCTTACATGTACTGGCCGTGCCCGGGGTTTTCATGTAAATGCCTCTTCTTTTGATTTCAGGTCCAGGAGCTACAGGTGATGCTTCTGCATGCACGGGGGGGTGTGGCCCCAGTGCTTTCTGGGTAACTACAACTAATTATTTACCCCATCAGAATTGTTTACTCTTCCTTGTCCACTCCAGACACTGTAGACGTGGCTGGCAGGCTGACATTCCACACGGGCCCTTATTGCCGACGTCTTTCTTTTCTCTGAACAGTTCTGAGCCGGCAGAGAACGTGTCCAAGATCCTGGAGAGGACACGTGCCCTGCAGGAGGAGAACAACAAGCTGAGCCGTGCCCTGAGCGAGGCCGCTGGCCAGACTACCCTGATGATAGAGAGGGTCATCATGGTGAGGATGACCCTCTTACAGCGAAGCTGGCTGACCGCTTTCAACCATCTCTTAGTCGTTTCACCTGTTGAACGTATCGGGTGTTACTGTAAACGTCACGTGCCATGCCTTTTTTTCATCCTGTCTACAGACCGAGCAAGCGAACGAGAAGCTGCAAAGCAAACTGGAAGATTTGAAGCAGCATGCAGCGTACGGCTTACCTTTTACGTGTTTCACCTTTATTTTCCTAACGTGTCATGGCACCGGTAAGACATGTGAAACCAATGCTTGTCTTTCAGATGTAAAGTGGACCTGCAGAAGGTGATGGAGACTCTGGAGGACCAGGAGCTGAAGGAGAACGTGGAAGTTATCCAGAATCTGCAGCAGGTTATCCTGCATCTCCAGGTACAGCCTGATGAAGGGCGCCGTGATAAACCACCACTCTGTCTAATGCTGCTGACTTGGTTCTTCAACGGGTGCACATTAGAAACAGTTGAACGTTTTTTCAGACACATAATGCTGATCAGCCATTTGAACCCATTGATTTACTTTCCAGTGCTAGAACGCTTCGTTGGAGTCGGTCCCATTAACCGTTAACATATGGCAGATTATGCTAATTCCATCAGGTGATTGTGATTACGTCCTGGAACAAATGTTTCTTTTTCTAAACCGAATACGTTTGCCGTAAAATTGTATTTGCACCCACGGTTGTGTGCTAATTCATTTTAATCTTCATTTTCAGTCAGTTGGCTCCATGTACCGTTTTTTACACGTTTTTGTTTTGGCTCACAAATCCACTTCTGAATTGAGGGCGGCTTTTTGTCGACTCTAACCAAGCAAAATCACAGACGCATGAGTTTATTACCCAGAAAGCACTGGGGCAGCACCCCCTAACCCCCCCCGTCCATGCATAAACATCACCTGTAGCTCCTGGATCTGAAACCCTGAAGGGGAGGCCTTTCCATTAAAACCACGAGCACAGCATGTACATGTAAGGGATGTTCCCATCTTGCCGCATGTAACGCTCATACAACAGCAGCTTTTTGTCGACCCCTGGAGTGGGATGACTCTAACCAGGCAAAATAATGGAAACTGTTCATTTCAGTAATTATACACATGGCCTGTTTGATGATTAGAATTGCTGAACCCAATATTCAGTCTGATAATGAGATGCTCTCATGCATCCTGGTAATAATCAGCGATCCCTTGTTTCTCCAGGATGAGAGTGCCTGTCTTGCCGCCACCATCGACGCGTTGGCTGCAGACTGTGGGCCTGAAGGAGAGGGAAGCCCTAATGCTTCTTGCAGCGACCATGAGACCCCAACCACTGACTCACCTTCAGTAAGTTTACTTTTGTTTTTGTCATTAAGCTCTTCTGCCAAGTGATTGAAGGCAGCAGTTAAGTGCCTTGCTCAAGGATTATTTTTCATTGATTCTGCACATGATGTTTGACCTTACATCCTCTTCCCCAACATCCTCTTCCCCAACATATGCAGGCTGTTGTTGACAAGGACTCTGAGGGCTTTACAACCCAGCATGCCCTGCGCCAAGCCCAGATGTCGAAGGAGCTGATTGAGCTCAACAAAGTACTGGCTCTGAAGGAGGAGTATGTCAGGAAGATGTGCCAGAATGACAGCCACCTGGAGCCAATGCAGACTGAACACCAGGTAGGACTGGAGGTGACTGACTGGTGAGGGGGGATCACATGGGTTGGGTGACTGTTATGGCTGTTTACAGGGCTGGAACTGGAGACTTTGACTGACTGGTGAGGGGGATCACATGGGTTGGCTGACTGTTATGGACGTTTACAGGGCTGAAACTGGAGCCTTTGATTCTTACCCACTGGCATGTTTTTGACTGGCTGCTATAAACTAAAATGTCAGAGCAGGTTTAACTTGTGATTGACTAATGGTTCCCCTCCAGAATAACATCACAAGCCTGCAGATGTCAGTGGGCACTTTGCAGAAGGAGAAGGAAGACCTTATTCTGGCTCTCCACTCTGCCAAGAAGGATGTCAATCAGGCTAAGTAAAGACCTTGACTTTGTGCCTTAAACCTAAAATATTGGGCATATTTATGTTCAGCCTATCTACTGCAATTGAGCAAGATATGATCGTCTGTACAAGACGTGCCGGTTCTGGTATCTCGGAAGCAACTACTGGTTCAGGCGTTGTCGGACACTTACGTATCTGGGGTATACAGAGAATGGTATGAGAAAAAAAGTGAACATGACGATGCCATTGTGCCAGCATGTACCAAGAGGAACCGGGCTCTGATGGGTGGCTGTGCTGGGTGAACATTGCAAGAGTACAAATTGTAATACATAATAAATGCTAAAAGGACGCAAGCTAAATTTAGAAAGCACATTCCTTAAAGGGTTTGAAGAACTGATTACTTCCCCTGGCATAATAATATAGCAGCGTAGAACTACCTATGTTGGTGCACTTAATAAACAGGCTGCTGTGTGTTTAATTATTGTGATGGTTATGTTATCCGTTTTCTTCCAGAGCCATGAGCTTTGATTGTTAGCGCTATGATATTTATGTAGTTCCATTCATCTGCTCCTGGAATGCAGGCATGTCACTGACTTTACTTATTGTTTTGTCCACCAGTCTTTTTCCTTTCTTCACTTTCTGTCTGTCCATCTCTCCACCAGGCTGAGTGAACAGCGAAGGAAGCGTCTGCAGGAGCTGGAGGGTCAACTCACAGACATGAAGAAGAAGCTCCAGGAGCAGTCCAAACTCCTCAAGCTCAAAGAGTCATCAGTCCGCAACGTGGCAAAGCTCAACCATGAGATTCAGGTAGGGCAGTGAGCCATGCCTCCATCTCCGGGGGTCTAATCACCACTGTTCTCTACTGACAATGAGAGGTTTAGTTGATGAATTTGATCACTCAACTGGTGTCTTAATCTCCAAATGAACATCTGGGCCTGATGGTGTTTTAAGACACACTTGTTGCCTGTTTGTCTCCTCCCTGTAGGCTATGAAGAGCCAGCGTGTGCAACTGATGAGACAGATGAAGGAGGACTCTGAGAAGTTCAGAGTGTGGAAGAACAAGAAAGACAAGGAGGTTCTTCAGCTCAAGGAGAAGGTGCGTGGGTTTATGTAATCCGTACCTACAGTTTACAGGTTTTGTTTCCATGTGTTAATTCCTATCTCAAATTAATCACATTTCTCCCCTCACACAGGACCGTAAAAGGCAGTTTCAGATGGTGAAGCTTGAGAGCGACTTCCAGAAGCAGGCGAATGTCCTTCGTCGTAAAACGGAGGAGGTGAGGCCTGACTTTGTCACAACGTGCGTTTTGTAGTTTTTGACTGACAGACAAATTCCCACTTAGTGTTTTGTATTGATTATTACAAGACTATGGTTTTAACTAGAGAGCAGTGAAGGCTAATTCTCATTCTGCTGGTGTTCTCACGCAGGCTGCAGCAGCCAACAAGCGTCTTAAGGACGCCCTTCAGAAGAGGAGTGAGGTGGCAGAGAAACGGAAGGACGTCCACAACAGAGGAATGGAGGGAGCTGCTGGAAGAGTAAAGGTCTGTTGACCTTTGTTTTATTCTGCTTGAGTGTGTGTGTCATAGAGATGACTCCCCTTAGAAGTAACATGTCTTTAGTCTGTAGTGGACATTTTGGGTTAGCGAGTGTGTGTGTGTGTGTGTGTGTGAATGTTATAGACTGACCTGTGCTAGTGACGTTTCTGTGTGTTTGTGATGGTCAGACGTGGCTCCTGAATGAGGTGGAGGTGCTGGTGAGCACAGGGGAGGCGCGGCGCCACCTTCAGGATCTGCTAGAGGATCGGAAAATACTGGCCGAGGAGATCTCCCAGCTCAAACAGCAGATGGAGGCAGGGGAGAGGCCTGCTGCCAAAGTCCGGGTAAGTGGAGACCCCTCGGGGAGATCCGTTATAATACGCATTTACTGAATGGCAATTACCTCTGTTTCTCTACAATTGTTAATCTATATATAATCTATCCTAATACTTCCACAGCGTCGGACCCTTATCATCTCTGAGCTGGAGAGTCGGGGAGAGCTGGAAGCGTCTCTTAGCAAACAAGTGGACAACCTGGAGACAGAGATACATCTCCGGTGAGACTGACCCACCATCCCCATCTCCTAAGCAAATACTTAGATCTGATCCAGGTCAGAATCAGGTTTTCCTGATCCAGTTGGCTTTTACCAGTTCCATTGTGCAGGATTTTTCTGTTCATTGGGTTTTCTTTACCCCTTTCTTCCCTGGAGAGATGCTGTCATAGTAAGGAGTTGCTTCCATGCTTTTCAGACTTTTTAAAGCTTATGCTTTAAAATGTGTTCATTGTTACATTCTGTTGATGGAGTGTAGTGATTGCTAAAAGTTCTTAACTGTTCTTCTAATGAAATGAATGAAGATAATACCCACTTGCGTGTTTGGACCAACATTGTTGATTCCATTGTTTTCTAGGAGTGCCCAGATAGCTGACCTTCAGCAGAAGGTTCTGGATGCAGACAATGAGGGACGGTTGAAGCAGCGTTGGGACAACATCACTACATTAGTTGAGGCCAAGTGTTCCCTCAAGGTCCTCATGTCAGAGGTGAGACATGTGCTTACACATTCAACTAAGTTCACAAACAAATGTCTTGTTGCATGTTCTACCTTGTAAGCCCTTGTTCAATTGTAAAATATGTGGAAACCAACAAGGTCACTGTTTCCACAGCTGGTGTCTGCTAAAACAGCCTGTTCCAAGCTGGAGAGTGAGCTGAAACAAGAGAAGGGCAATGTGCTGGACCTGCAGAAGACGCTGTGTGATGAGAGGAAGCTGATGTCCACCATGGACATGGAGCACCAGCACCACCTGGTGGAATTGGAGCAGAGCCACCAGGAGAAGGTCCTGTACCTCCTGGGCCAGCTGCAGTGCAAGCCGGTGGAGAAAATACAGGAGGAGGAGACTTCAAAAAGGGAGAGAGAGCTTCTGCAGCGCCTCAAATTCCAGGCATGTCCCAATGTTCTGTCTGTCCTTGTCTGTTTGCTGGGGCGGAGCTTAGCTTTCACTTCCATGGTGCAAGGCATAGCTACGCCTACAATGGTGACATTTTGCTATTGCGATCTGGATTCCCACATAAAAGATATACATTCATGTAATAAAAATAGGACACCCCAAGAAATACTGACTTATACATTTTAGATTTTCTTTAAAAAATATATCTATAGATAAAGGTTATGTAATTGTAACAAAAACAATGACATTTTAACCATGATATCGTTGATTTACAAAGATGCAATTTCCTACTGAGGACACCCTATGCCCTAATAGCTGGAATTCCCCCCTTTGGCACCGCCGATTTCAAATCTCCCCAAAGCATGTCATTAGGATTAAGATCCGGGCTGTGACTTGGCCATTCCAGAACTCTTCATTTTTATTTGTTTTGAGACATTCCTTGGTGAATTTTCTGGAATGTCCACATCCTCTTCATCTTATATTTTCATCAAGCACCCTCTGATACAATGAAGACTTCATTGTGGATTCTATAATGGTGAGATGGCCAGGCCCTGCTGCAGCAAAGCAGCCCCAAACCATGACTTTTCCACCCCCATTCTTCACAGTTGGTATGATGTTCTTGTGCTCAAATGCTGTCTTTGGTGACACGTGTCTTCTGTTACTGTGCCCAAACAATTCTACTTTGGATTAATCTGTTGTAATCACATTGTTTCAGAAGTCCTTGTTTGTCCAGGTTTTCTCTGGCAAACGTTAGTGTTGCCCTGATGTTTTGTTGGACTGCAAGAGTTTACTCCTTGCACACCTCCCATGCAAATCAAACCTCTACAGTTTTTTTTCTTATGGTTGATGCATGTACTTTGACATCAACTGTGGCAAGAGCTACCTGTAGGTCCTGAGATTACATTCTAGTATTGTTGAAGACTTCTTTAAGCATCTTGCAGTCTGCACTTTGACTGATCTTGCTAGGACGGGCTGACCTGGGCATGTTGGCAGTGGTTTTAAATGTTTTCTGGTCAGTGGAATGGCTGAAATTGCTCAAAAAGAAAGAAATGAAGAGTTCTGGAATGGCCGAGTCAAAGCCCGGATCTTAATCCTATTGAGAGGTTGTATGGTGATTTCAAATGGGCTGTGCATGTACCCCCCCACCCCCCCAAGTCTGTCGGCAGTCCAATAGGCTCTAACTAGACATTGTTTCAGTGTTGTAATTGATCAGGTTGAATTTCCTTAAATATGTCTGTTTGCAGGAAGATGAAATTGGCAAGATGCGGGAATTAAATGATCAGAACCAAAGGCTAATGGAGGAAAATGAACAATACAAACAGGTAAATACCTATTATGTTTGTAAAAGGTAACTTGAAAGCATTCTCCATTTTAAGCAACAAGGTTTATTTGACCATATTGGAACATACTGTTTTACTTAACATCCTGTTTTTATATAGCATGTTCTCATCCCTGGAGCAGTAAAACTGTTGAACATTGACACCTAGAAACATGAATATGTTGATCAATTATTGTGTAAATATTAGAGTATGGCCCTCAACTTGTTAGATGTCTGTGGTAGTAAAAACGTACTCTGGGGACGTTTGTGGTCATGCAGCGTGCAGCCTTAAAGCTCTTGACTGGTTTAATCTTGTGTGCTCTCAGATATGGAGAGAGTTATAGCAAGGACCAGTGACTTGGCAGAACGCTCACAGTTTATTTTCTGTTCCCAGAAACTCACACTACTCCAGTTGGCCAGCGGGAAAAAGATCAACCACCTCGTGCCAGCCACCACTCAGTCTCCAGATGACTCCTTTGAGTATATCCCCCCAAAGGTAGCCCACAAACTTCCTTCCCCAGCACTGCAGTCAGCCCCTTCCACATTCCCTCTAGTTCAGTAGTCTCACGTAGCTATTTGTTGGAGCGTGCTGCTGGCAATGCAGGTTGTGGGCTTCATTCCCATAAGGAGTGTGTACTGAACATTTTGTCCTGAGTGTCTGTTAAATTACATGATATGGTAATGTTGTTGGCCCCACTGTTTTCAATTAAGAAACATTCATGGTTTTCATGCACATCAGTATGAAAAGGGTTACAGAGCCATTACAAGGCCCTATTTAGGATGGAATCTCAGCAAAAGTTTAAATGCTCACAAAAAAAGAAGTTTGCCAAAATAAATAGTTTGAATTGAATGGACAGAGGTTGAAAGACCTAACACTGCATTCCACACTTCGAACCACATACCAATGGTCAAGCATGTTGGTGGTGGTATCATAGTTTGAGAATTATTGGGTGTCGCTTTACTTCTTTCAAATAAATGTTTTGTTAGGCTCCTTTTTATGTAAAGAAATTAATAAAAATATGCCAAAGATATGACAGGGTACTGTAGGCCAGTGCTGAGAGGAAGTTTCAGTTCACTAGCTGAAATTGCTACCTTTTACAGCCTAAAGGCCGGCGTTTCACTACAGCCAGGGCACCTCTGAAGATTGATATGGAAGAAATTGAGTCTGTCACAGAGTCAGACCAGGAGGACGAAGAGGATGATTGGTGTCCCGAGAAGGATGATAAAGGCCATAACAGAAAACACTCCAATGGCAAGAAACCCAAGGCCACAGGGGTGAGACTTAGAACTGATGTGTACTTTTTAAATAAGGCACAAGGGTCTGTGGTGTATGGCCAATATACCACATCTAAGAACTGTTCTTTGAAAACAAACATTGATGATTGACTGGACGTAGCACGTAGCTGTGGTATGTTGGCAATATAACGCAGAATTGGCTACTAACACAATTAGAACTGGAAAATACTGAATGCACAGTTGTGAAAAAAAAATAGGACACCTCATGATATATTTAGTTCTTTTTTAAGAAATATGGACATAAGAATATTTGATTTCTTTCAAACAATATCTTTAGTTTAAGGTGATGTAATTGAACAAATAAAAATGTTAACCAAGATGGCATTTATTTAACAAAAGATTTACAAAGATAACATTTCCATTCAATGAGACTTTTCCTATAACTATCTCTGACATAGACTGGGAGAAAGCCCATTTATTTCAAATCACCCCACACCCTCTCAACAGGATTAAGGGGCTTTGATTTAGCCATTACAGAACTCTCCATTTCTTTCTTTTTGAGCAATTCCTCAGCCCAAGTCATGCCGTCCTAGCAAGTTTTATTCCAAGAGCAGACCGCAAGATGCTTAAAGAAGTCTCCAACAATCCGAGAATGCCATTTTGGAACCTACAGGTTGCTATTGTCACAGTTGATGTCAGAGTACATGCATCTACCATAAGAAAGAGGCTACACACGTTTTTTGCATGGGAGAGGTTCTAGGAGGAAACACTTGCAGTCAATGAACCGTCAAGGCAAGACTAAAGTTTGCCAAAGAAAACCTGGCCAAAGACCCAGACTTTGGGAACAATGTGCTTTGCACAGATGAATCCAAAGTAGAATTGTTTGGGCAAAGTAACAGAAGCCGTGTGGCGCAAACCAGACCAAATACCGAATTTGAGCATCAGAACATCATCCCTGTGAAGCATGGGGGTAGAAATGTCTTGGTTTGGGACTGCTTTGCTACAGCAGGGCCTGGTCAGCCCACTATCATAGAGTCCACAATAAATTATTCATTTTCTTAGAGGGTGCTTGAGGAAAATGTAAGAGCGTCTATCTGAAAATGTAAGCTAAAGCAGACTATGCAACATGACAAGGAGCCAAAACATTCCGGTAAATCCACCAAGGAGTGTCTCAAAATAAAATGGAGTTCTGGAATGGCCAAGTCAAAGCCCAGGACTTAATTCTATTAAGATGCTGTGGGTTGAGACTGGTAGACAGTTATAGGAAAAGAAGAAAGGCGGCAATAACAGCTATTAGGGAAAAGGGTGTCCTAACTTTTTCCAAAGTAGGAAATGGCATCTTTGTAAATCTTTTTTTAAACAAATGAAAAAATTGTTAAAATGTAGTCGTGTTTGGTTCAGTAACCTCACCTTTTATCTAAATATTGTACATTTTTTCTCTTAAATAACTAAATATTTCATGGTGTCCTAATTTTTTCACATGGCTGTATAAATATAAGTAATGGGTGTGGTACATGGCCAAAATACCACAAGTCAGAGCTGTTCTTAGGGGTGTATGGTCATATACCACATATGTTAGCCAATCAGTATTCAATTCCATCTGGTTTAGAATTAATAATTTTTAAAATGGTGGCATTACTGATGGTCACATTACAATTGTCAGTTATTTGTAGTGTTGTTCAAGGGATATTTCTGTCCCTTCAGTGTGCTTGTAAGGGTCGCTGTGGCAACAAGTTGTGTCGATGCCGTAAGGGAAAGATGACCTGTGGGGAGAACTGCCAGTGTGACCAGGAGAAATGTCGTAACATGGGCAACCAGAAGTCTAGTATGGTAAGTGTCAATGGCTCTTTGTTGTTAAGACCTGTACACCATAGTACATTTAACAGTGGAAGAATATTTAGTTACACAAAATGTCCCCTTCCTAAAAACAGGACTCCAGCGTGTTCTATGATGATGGGTCCAAGGACTCCATTTCTATTCCTGAAGATCCTACAGCCATCAGTCCTGGGGACGCCACCTTTTTTAAACCCCCCTGTGTCACTCCCACTAAGGTAGGAGGAACACACACAGATGATGACCTCATACATGCTGTTTAGGCGTCATGATTCCTTGGGTGGTTTAGATGATAATCAGTGAAGGCTCTAGAGTGGCACTGTGGTCTAATTCTCTGCAGCACAATACAACTGTATAATTGTGGCCAGGAGTTTGAACCCTGGAGGCGACATACAGGCAGTGATGCAGAGGGTGGGGCAGGTTGGCTCCTCCACCGGCCCTGCTTGCCAATTGGAAATGGTGGCAAATTAGTAAGGGATAAACTGCATTGAAATGGTTTGTACTAAATCCATTATTGTGGTATTATTCTAGACTTTAGTATTGGAGATGACGGATAATTTTATACGTGTTCTGAAATGAAGGTTTAACTGTGTTCTTATAGCTTGTGAGGAAGACTGTTTCTGTCGTTGAGGAGGAAGAGGAGGAGGAAGATGAAGAGCGGAACACGGCTAGCTTCTTGAAGAAAAAGAAACGAGTCCTTACTAGCTTCCAGAACAGCTTTTTTTCTGCGTGTACTCCCATCAGAGAAGAATCTTAGGTTGGGCTGAGAAAGTTGGGGTGGAATAGAAATGTACAACCTTTAGCTCCTGCTATAAGGTAGTTCTTCCATGTGCTCCTTTTGTGTTTTTGTCAGTGTTAGTCCTTTTCAATGTCTTTTAAATGTCCTTCATTCTTTGTAACAATTTTAAATTACCCATCACTCTTATCTGTCAGACTCAGAGGGCACTGGAAAATTCACTTACTGTGAACTGCCTTTCATTTTCTAATTATGAGGCCTGAAATGCACTAACAGGCTGATTATTCAGATGATCAAATTAGGGTATTATCACTTGAACATGTAATAGGTTGTATGTAACATGCTTGGTTTTTTTAGTATTGTTATACATAATAAATAATTCATGATTTTTCTGTTGTGTAATATTTTGGTTCCATAAGGAATCTGTAGTTCTTCATACTTACACAACATATGTTTGTCAAATCAAGAGACCCCCCCCCCCTTCTATTACTTAATGTTGTCAGTATCCTCTAAGCACTTCTGCAATGTTTCCGCTGTACTCCCTACCTTTGTAATGCTACAGTCCGCAGGTAACATCTAGTATGGACAGCCTGTACGTGAAAGAAATATGGCCTTATAGAGGCAGGTTTGGCCCAACTGGAAACATTTATGGGGAGACCAGGAATTCTGTGTAATATGTCTTGTAATGCCCTGTCTTAATGCATTGGTTGTTCATACCATTAATTGCGTACCACAAGTAATCTGGCTGTATTTTTCACTTATGGTTGTGTTTGACACAGTATTAGTGTGTTGTTTTCATATCCATTGAAAAGGGTATGTTCTGATAGGTTACTGATGCTGCAGTCTTAGGGAGATGTTTGTATTATGTCTGAATATTTCTTCCACTAAGACCTATGTTGCTCTGAAGAAGCTTATGCCAATTTACTAAAATATCAAGATAATGTCTGCAGAAAATTCAAATGGGCCCTGGTATGATTACTCTTCTCCTGAATATGAATGTCAAGGTTGCGAAGCGCAAACTGGTCGGTGGTTTTCAATGGGTGAATGGCTGTGAGGCATCACGCCACTGAGAGCTACCAACATGCCGAACTTCGGATGCTTTTCAGAATCAGCATTTAAATAAATTGCTGCTTTTGTCCATCTCTTACTGCATTGCGCAATTGAATTGTGTTCCAAATTCTTTCTAACCATAGCTACCTGTTCAATTGCATTCTGTTTAATTATTTTTATCATTCTGTCTATCAAAACACTTGAACACACGTCAGAATAGTGTTGTTTATGTAAAAATATTGATGTCGTCTGATGTAAGTCTGAATTGTCTATAGGCGGCTTCTGATATTGGTGGATATGGAATTAGTGTAGCCTACATGTTTGTCACTTAATTTTGTCAAGTAATAACTCTTCAGAACTGTGCATCTCTTTTGTTAGGACCCTGCTGCTTCGCCTTTGAAGAGATTAGATTTGTGACTCATCTGTCAGGGTGTATATCTGATAGAGGAAGTTGGTTTTGTAGTACCTGAAGGCCTCTGGCGAATGTCTTCCAGACATAATTTACTGCAGCGACAGTATCTTCCTGCCTCATTAATGTCAGAATAGTTCCTATAAATTGATGAGGTCACATCACAAGTTTATGGGTGATATTTTCTATACTCAACTGCTGACATTTGTATAAGTGTGAATGAAGTATAGAAAGTGATGAAGCACACTTTGGATGCCATTAATGTATACCATTTTTAAATCACGGGCCATACATGGAATCAGAATGATATCTGAGACATTAACAATTTATCTCACTATCTCCAGGCAGGTGTCCGGCTGATGTCATGTCTCAGGATGGCAGCAGAGGACCTAAACTTTTCTGGAATGTGCAACATGCTACATCCCAACTGTACAATATTGTTTCAATATCTTAAAATGCTGAACCTATGACACCTGGGAAAGACCACTTTTAGTTGAGATGACATGTTCAAGTAGAAATGTTTTTGGGAGATGTCACTGTTTATATGTAGGATCAGGCTGTGCACAGCAGAATGTAGCTGTCAAGTGAAGAACTGCTCCATGTGTTCAGACCGAAACCCAATCGAGATATTAATTGCAAGATTTATAATAAGCAGTTTATGCTCAGATCCCCATAAAGTTTTCTATGTGAAAGCAGTTTTGCATGAAATAATTGGGCCACAATTCCTGCACAGCAATGTAACTCTGATCATTATGTAATTAAAATATATGCATTTTATTATTACACTCAAGTTCCCTTTATTTAATATAAATACATTTTGGATAAATACATTTGAGAGGCTCTATTATATTATCTTAACACTGAATCACTGCTCTTGGTAGAAAAATGTTGGTCTCATTTTAAATGTCTATATATCCTGACTACAGGTGAGACAACCTTCCAAAGATAATAACTCCACCATATAATTTCATATTGTTTCATGCTGTCTCCAAGTATTTGTTCCTGGACCAGGGGTGGAGTTATGTTGCAGACACTGGTTTTATTAAATGACTTAGCAGCTCAATGTAGTGCAATAGGCTACTTTAATTGAAGATAAGCAAACCACTGCAAAACTATTGGCTGCTACCAGTTTCTTTCATTCATACAGCTTAGAGGGCTCTGCATGTGTGTCTTGATCTGCCCAGCTCAGCGCTGAGAAACCTCACTGTCATCCATTTTAAGCACTGACTCAGAGCTGCCAGCAATCTGTGGAGTTGTGTTAACTTCACACTTTTAGTGCAAGCATGTCACTTTTTGACTATGGTATGTATCACTGTCACACCATACCTATAAAAAATATGGGGAAATGGGTCTTTGGGCCTACATGCTTGCTATTTTCACCAACATGAATTTAATTTAATCATGTATGGCATTGTTTTCTAGTTATTCCATTGATATGGTGTTATGAGGTACCACCTAACAATGTTAACGGCTTACACTGTAAATCATCATGTAGAAAAACACCGTAAATGGTTTGGTCTGATATAATCCGTTTGATTGAGTGATTAGAATAACAATATTTGAAGTAGTGTACATTTGTAAATCTATGCTAGTCTATTGTTGAAGAAATCGATTCAATTTCTACGTCTGCTATTCCAAAATCCCTCGCGCTGCCAGTAAATATTAGAGTGCATCAGAGACATCACCTGCAGCCGATGGCAGTGGGTGAGGGCGGACATCACTTTCTTCAACAACAACGAAACGGATTTAGGATATGTTGGTTACTCTTAAATACTGCTGTAAATCTAAAGGGGCATACATCCTAAATGAGAAATGACAGTGGAGCATCGAGATCCTCATGCTGTTGAAGCTAAACTGTTTAGAAGCAGGCGATAGATAACGCAGAAATTTATCTGCGTAATTCGTAGCAAGAATTCTGATTTGTTACTGACGGCATATACGGTGAGATACGCATTATGCGTAGGAATAGATCGCACACCAGTTCCTGTATCCTATTTCAGCGTATGGTCACAGTTTTTTCCACCGACAGCATAGAGGCTATGGCTTATGGTAGCCGCTGTGATTCGGCCGAGGAGCACGAGTGACCAAACCCGGAGGATTACAGAGATGGAATAGAATGCTGCTGTTTCAAAATGTATCATAATAAACGGATGACAACCTCCAAACAAATCTACAGCAAACTTTTAGCGCTGATATGACGCTGGGTTTTAAATAAGATTTTTTTTAACTGCCCGAGAACTGACACAAAATGCAGGTGCAAACTGATCAGCTGGTTTGTTGAAATGACTTGGTCGGCGCTGACGCTGTCTGATGGATCAAACTGCATTTCCAAATGCCATTTTACTTTGCTTCGACTTGACGTTTGGACCTCCAACATTGGGTCAGTTGTCTAGCTCGAAGTTCGGATGAAAGTAAACAACTGGTGCAATGTTAAGCTACACGGTCCAAAGCGTAATGTACTATTTGTGCTAAAACGTATGGGTCCTGCGTACTCAAGCTCCCGACTCCCACACAAAAAGGATTGTCTCTGTGCTGCGGGGGGTGCAGTGCAGTAGCTGTTACAGCTCCACATCTGGCTACTGACCGGCTATAGCGAGCTAGTTAACTGTTTCTCTGTTGGATAACTATCGAGGTGAATGGGTTCCTGTATTATACGACAGAAATTGTTTTTTAAATCACCTCGGTGATTATCGTGTTACGAAAAACAGGCCTGTATTTCGGACAATATCTGAGATCAATCGAACCATTTGAAGTAGTCCATAGCTGTCTTAAGGAAAGAACTTACGGATTTTGCGTAAGACACGTAATTTTTAAAGGCAAAGATAGGGTGACATTGCAGTCTCTTCATATTGGATATAACGTCGCCCGACATAAAAGTTGAAGTGGGGCATTGTCCGTCATACGTATTAACGCAGTGGGATTTTTACGTCTGGTCGGCGTTCCCCCCCACCCTTCCCGCCGTGACGGTGATGGGTCGGAAGCGGTGTGTCGGTGCAGATTGTTCCAAGATGGCGGCCGGGTGCTGCGGGGTGAAGAAGCAGAAGCTGTCGGGATCCCCCGGGTCGGGGGGTCCTGGTGGGGTGGGGGCGGGAAACGGGGTGGCAGGGACCGGACATTGTGGATCGGACTTGGGGATTGGTTCCTCCTCGACTGTGGCAGCAGGGAACATGAACCGAGTGAACGGCCTGGGGTGTCCTGGGGGTAGTAGTAGTAGTAGCACCAACGCTCTGTCCCCAACCCCGGGAGGCTACAACTCAACTGGCCTCTCCCCAAATCTTAGCCCGGGATCTGGTTCTGGAAGTGGAGGCAGAAAGATGGTTGTTTCGGCGGAGATGTGCTGCTTCTGTTTCGACGTGCTTTATTGCCATCTGTATGGATACCAACCTCCCCGAACACCCAGGTTTACAAACGATCCCTAGTAAGTTCGGTCTTATTTTTATGGTGTTCGATATGTAGCAAGTTAGCTAGCCACTAGTGCTAACGTCAACAGGCTGTCGATCGTCAAACCAAGCTAACTAGCTAGGTATCCAGTAAGTTGCAGCAGACAAACGACCTCAAACAAGTGACAAGCTTAGAAATGGGATCACACAGACAGTTAAGTTAGTTGAGCTATGCAAGTTCAATGCTACTCTGACATGGCATGCATTTTCATTGGGTGGTTCAGTATGGAGTTCACGGATGTTAACGTCCGCTAGCTAGCTAACGTTAGCTATTTCAACAAAGAAAAAGTAGCATTTGGCTAAGTTAAATGAATAGCTAAAAGGAAATGCGAGCGTTTCCAGTTTAGATGTTTTGCTACGGCGCGTGGTGTGTTTGTCCTTTTTATCTTTAAACGACACGGCTTGATTGGAGCTCTCTCTAGATACAGATGATAGAACTTTAGCAAAGTATTTTCTGCTTGGGTTAGCTGGCTAATACCTTTCACGACTGAGCATCCTCGGTTACCTGAAGTTAGCGTGTTCAATAGTTAGCTATAATATTTAGTATAGAACTAGAGACAAAGCCAGTATGATCACTGAAATTCTTGAATATAGATAGTTTTCTAGTATATTTGTGTTGCAACTACTGGCACTGAATCTAGAGTTAAAGTTGAATATGTGTTAGAATCTCGAGCAAGCCGTTGTGGCACTTGCAGTATGAAAACAGTGTAAAACTAAAACATGTTTTAAATGAAAGCTTAAGCTACTGAAGCCCGGTTCATTACCGTAAAGCTATTATAGCCGTGCAAAATGTCGTAACGTTAACAACCAATATGTTGTTATAAACTAGATGAAAACGTCGACCCCAACGTATCTGACTAGCACAATTGATAGCAATTTAACGATTTAAGGGATTAATATAACGTTAGCTGATATAGGCCTCGCACTAAACGATGATAATCTGAGACAACTAAATACCCGACTCGTGAATGCTGGTGCATAGACTATCGGTCTATGAACTTGTCAGTTTTGTTTATGGTACATTTACCATGTATCCTTTTTGGGTTATTAAAACTAGTGATTGTACGTGTCCTTAACTCTAGTTACATTCAAGAATACATACAGCATTTGCGTATAATAACCATTCGAACCAGAAAGATTTTACGTTCTAAATTCAAGAAAAAAAATTGTCCACACAAAACTTTCACAAAGGCCAAATTGATACATGACTTTATGCAGCATTACCCTTACATTTGCCAATAACATTCTGTTCAACTGATGTTTATACTATTAATGGTAGACCTTTGGTTTGGCCTATATTTGGCCTATATTTTACATAATCAATTATTAAAACAATCTAACGGCTTTTGTTGCTGTTCTCATGATGGCCAGCCTATGTTCACAATAAACGTTCAGATGTTATTTATATTTCTAGGGAGAGTATTTTTGTAGGAAACGAAATTCACTCAGACCAATTTGTAGTTACATGTTGGGAGGGTGAATAAATGCAGTTAATTTAATATAGAAATAATGTTTCTGGTTTGTTATATTTAAAAAAAATTCCAGAAATCATTATATTGAATTCATGCTACTTTATGAAAGTCCATTTGAAGAAATTCCATTCAGTATACAGAACTATCTTATGAAGGCAGGTTTTTCCTCCTTTTTTGATCATACATTTTAGAAATTGCCTGATATTTCCATATTATGCTGCTCATACAAAATTAAGAGAACCTGTAATCGTCACCGTTTAACACCCAGTCAATTAAACTTTAGAGATATGAATCTTTCCAGTTTGGAAGCATAAACGATGTGGAATCAATCTCTCCTGTTTTGGTGCAAATGAAAGTGACAACAGGTGCACTGGAGTGACAACAGCAAGACAACTCCCCAAAAGGTAATGGTTTTGCAGGTGGTGGCCACTGACACTTGCTCTCTTCCTGATGGACTATTTTTTTGTGTTTTGCGAGTGTCCTTGTAGTGACTGGTAGCATGAGGGTTGCACAGGTAGTCCAGCTCCTCCAGGATGGCACATCCATACCTGCCATTGCAAGAAGGTTTGCTGTGTCTCCCAGTACAGCCTCAGGCGCATGGAGGAGATTCCTGGAGATAGGCTATTACACAAGGAGAGCTGAAAAGGGTTGTAGACGGACATCGACCCCAAAGCACGACCTGTAACTGCTCTTTTGTTTGATGTGGAACAGGAGGAGCACTACCAGAGCCCTACGAAATTACCTCCAGCAGGCTGGGTGTGCATGTTTCTGACCAACACTGTCAGAAACCGACTCCTTGGGGGTGGCATGAGGGCCCAACATGATCTAGTGGGACCACCATGCATCTAGATTTGCTTTTGCCAGAAAACACCACAATTGGCAGGTCTGCCATTGGTGCCCCGTTTTCTTCACAGAGGAGAGCAAGTTCACACTGAGCAGGTGTGAAAGAGTTTGAAGATGTTGTGGAGCCTGCAACATCATTGAGCTTGACCCTTTTGGGGGTGGGTCCTGGCTTTCTCCTGGTGCAGGACAATGCCCGATCTTATGTGGCCAGTGAGTTTTGGTGAATTTGGTTTCTATTGACCTCATTTTGTTTTCAATGAATTACACAATGTACAGTATAGATTATGATCTTTAATATATTTTCTTCATCGTTTGTGATATAAAGTGTTCCCTTTATTTTTTTGGACAGTGTAGATGGGTGACAAAAAGAGTGCGTGTAATGTCTTTATATTGCTGCCTCTCCGTCACACACATTAGTGTTTGTGCCTGATCACACAGAAGTATTTGCTTTCCATTTAGTTTATTTTGTGTAGAGGAGTAGCAGAGCCATTGGTTGAGAGTTGATCACATGGTCCTGTGTCTCGGTTTACATGCACAGGGATTTCTTGAATTAGTGGTCTATATATAGACTTAGTAGTGGAGAATCTGTGTAGCTGCTAGTCTATTGAATGTTTTTTTTTTTTTTTTAACCCTCTTTGTATGATCGATAAATAAAACTATTTCCATCTTGATAGACCGTTCTGTCACAACACGTGTATGTTGAGGTTATGCTTCGTTTTGAGCAAAGTACTTTTCAGAATAAGACTGAGCTCTGGGTCTGCTGTGTGATTGTGACATGATGTGGGATGCTACTGGTGCTCTGGGCCCTGGTGATGATGCACTGTAATCTGTTGATCTGTTAGATGCCCACTGTTCCTGAAAGTAATGGTCAAGTCCTGTCAGAAAATCTGAGAGATTATCCATGTGCAAAATTAAGGATGTGGGAAAGGAATTATACCGTGTAGTATCACAATATTTGTTTGTGACAATCATGTAATTGATTCTCGGTTTTCAAAAAATGTTTTGTTTTTGGATTTTAAATTAGTTAAAATCGGCCATATGATATTTAGTTATTCAATCTGTGTTTACCACATAGAGGATTTTGGTGGACTGGATCAGCTCCAGGCTGAACAGTCCTTGTGGTCGTGGCCCATAACCATGTCTGTATAATTAAGCTGCTGTACTGTGGGCTAAAATGAACGCTAAGCATTGCCTGCACCTCTGGCCAAAAGTGTGATTTTTATTTTTATAGACTACTGAAATGGGGTGGCTGACCTGAGGTTGCCAGGTTGAAACCTGATGTATATGATGTGGTGGCAGGCATGTGTTTTCCAGATTGAAACCTAAGGGATAAGATGTGACCGGGGTTTGCAGGTTGAAACCTAAGGGATAAGATGTGACCGGGGTTTGCCAGATTGAAACCTAAGGGATAAGATGTGACCAGGGTTTTCCAGATTGAAACCTAAGGGATAAGATGTGACTGGGGTTTTCCAGATAGAAACCTAAGGGTTACGATGTGGTCGCTGGCCGGGGTTTGCCAGATTGAAACCTAAGGGATAAGATGTGGTCGGTGACCGGGGTTTGCCAGATTGAAACCTAAGGGATAAGATGTGGTCGGTGACCGGGGTTTGCCAGATTGAAACCTAAGGGATAAGATGTGGTCGGTGACCGGGGTTTTCCAGATTGAAACCTAAGGGATAAAATGTGGTGGGTGACCGGGGTTTGCCAGATTGAAACCTAAGGGATAAGATGTGGTGGGTGACCAGGGTTTGTAAGATTGAAACCCATTGGAATATGATGTTGTGGCTGACCTGGGTTTGCCAGATTGAAACCTGAGTGATATGATGTAAAGAACATGACACCATTGCCTCCCCTCCCCCATGTCTGCATACACTTCTGCCCACAACGCTACCTCGACTTGTGACCAGTGAATTAGCTGTCTGAGGAATGGAATATGTGCCTGCATATGTCACTTACAACGGTTTGAACTTATGTAGATAGCCTAGTCTGCCTGTGCAATTACATGTTTCAGTTTTTGAATAATGACCTGTTTGATTGTTAAAGCTGACGCTAGGTCTAGGTGAGGTAGTGTATTGTTTAATTGTGATATTTGGCACTGGGCAGTGATGTCATTAGGACTGATTTGTAGTCTGTCTGCAGTGTAATGTTGGCTGTGTGTGAATTGGGCTCCAGATGTAGCAATGCGCATTAAAACGCCCCTGCAGGTTTTTCTAGGGGGTTTCCGCTGTCTATTTGGGATGCCACTTTTTTTTACGGGTTTGTTGCTGCAGGACATGTTTTAGAGGCACCTGATAAGGCTTGAAATGTAATATCACAACCCCTTCCCAACTTACTTGCTGCTTTAAATAAAGGTGGCTTACAGGGCTCAGTTAAAAAAAGCTTTTTCTGAATCAGTTTTTGTTTGATTTGCTTTGCAGAGACACTGTCTGTGTCCGTTGGGTTGGACCTCTGCAGTGTGAAAAGATGGTTTTCCGACTGGATTCGGTCACTCACACACAAGATGAATACCAAATGACTAGCGATGCATCACCCTTTTGCACATGTAATATAATGGTAACAACTGATTCACTCGATTCATTTGGGTTTGCGCTGGCATTGTGTTTGAGCATGGTGGGAGGGGGAATGGATGATGAGTTAAAAAGTCAAGGTCACATTATCGCACGTGATTGGATAGGACATCCCTTTAGTACGTGGTTGGTCGGCCGGGATTACTGTTCAGAATGGAAACACGGAACTGAGTGGGACCTTTGCCAAAAATGTGAAAGGAAGATTGAGCCTGTATAAAACCGCTCATATTGAGCACCTCATAGCGCCCAGGTAGTAGAAACATTGTATGGATCTATCAGTTTAAACGCAGATCTTTACCCCAGTTTCCCTTTCATGTCTGCAGTGCCTTTTTGTCAACAACTATTTTCATGACTCAGGGTTTAAAAAAAAAAAAAAAAGATAATTTACCTTGTGCTCATGGCGTGATTGAGTTCTCATAATGAACTGATAATAAGTCAATGTTGACTCTTGGAAAATCTTTGCAATTCATTAAGACCCATCAACCCGGCTGCAGCATTACATTTGTTTGCCCCTTCCTCCGGAACACAAACACCGGTCACTTACTCATAAGAGATTTATCATGAATTATTGCCCGGAAATAGTCAAATTAACGTCAACCTATTTTGTGTTTTTGCTGTATGACATGGACCAGCTGCCTTTGTCAGACCAGTGTAAGACTATGAATGATGTGATCATTCACCTCTCAGCTCTTACTGACTGACCCTGCTTATGACTTACCATAGATGTAGGTTGTTTTGGCTCCCACACCCTCATCAGAGCTTTTGTTCACCTGACGTGCCACAGGTTTGAAAGCGATACATTTTAAGTAGGGAGCTGCATTGTGTGACGACTCAAATGGAAATACTCCACTGCACTGGCCTTCTCCAAAGCATTCAATTTGAGCCTTCATCCAGAGCTGTTGTTTGACATGACTTCAAATTTGGGTGTTGTACAAAACAATGCAATCCCATTTGGATTTTTTCTAACCAATCAGAGAATTTAAAGGTGCAGTGTAGCTCTACACTTTGATCCCAGAAACAAATAGTATGTCAGAACAATCAGATTTAACGCAAGATGTATTATTCAGCTGTTCTTACGACCATTTTTTAGGTAGGCCAGTGGTTTAGATTTAGACTCTTACAGGAAAGATGGATATACATGTTACAACCATCAGTCTCTCGGTGGCTCTCTATGTTGCATTGCCATGAAGGATATTTTGTAACTGTGTAGGGGAGACTGGGAGTCAACCCATTACAGCAGAGGCTCACCATCCTCACGTCTGTTACTTCAGAGATCACTTTTTATTGGGATGGATCTGACATCAATCTACCCTTTTTATGTGCCGTGTCTATCAAGCACATTTGTGTGCATTTGTCTCTTGTGCATTTGTTGCGCTTAGAATTCTCTCTCATTGACATCTGCTGAGTTATTCCTTTTGAAATCAGTGGTTTTATATGCCTATTTCACAATGTACTGTACATATTTTCCTGTGATTGAAATGGTCAGAAATTTTGTTTTTGTACCAAATTCCCAAAACATTTCAGGGAATGATTAACGTTAAGATAATGTTTGAAATCATTTGAAGGGGCTTTGTGTAGAATCCTGCCTTTCATACGACTCTCCTCCTTGTTTTCTTTTACCAAATGAGACCAGTATAGTACTAGATAGTCCAGGGTGGTTCAGGATGGGAAGGACAGTACTTTGAGTGTCTCGAGAGAGGATGACAAGATTACAGATCGTTGTAAACTGGTAGATGGATTTGCTTGAAAGTAAAAATGGGGAATAAGTCAATTTTGTAGGAATTTTAACATAAAACATTAACAGCAGGTGTATGCTTGTAATGTTTGCTTAATAGTATGCTAGTAGTACAGTCAAAATCGTACATATTTCCTTTAACCAAAATGTGACTGAAATAAATAAAAGATCTATGGGAACACATACTGCATGAATAAATGCTGTGGACTTCTGCCTTGCTTGTCTGTCTCTGAAATTGATTTTGGCTCCTGCTGGGTTGGGAGGCTCAAAATATGGAGCTGACTGAGTCCATATGGCAATGTTAAGCTGAAACTAAACTTGACAGGTTTTCACAGATGCATAGTGGCTTTGGAAAGGTTAACTTTTCTCTTATCCAGCGATCGTCTCAATGTAAAGTTGAGACAAAGTAAAGGCCAAATGGCAAACGGTATCTTTTTGTTTATTAAGTTCCTGTTCCACATTTATCAATATGTCTGTTCAATGTTAGTTATAAGACCTAAGATGTCAGTGTCTTGTCTCTCCACAACGACTGAGCCAAAAGGAGGTAGTGTAGTTTCACGTAATTATTGAAGGTTTATGACTCCAGAAATTCTAACATTTTCTTGTTTTTTCTTTCAGCCCGCTGTTTGTCACATGGAAGATTGGCAGAGACAAGCGGTTGAGGGGATGTATAGGTACCTTTTCTGCCATGAACCTGCACTCAGGACTCAGGGAGTACACCCTAACCAGGTAAGCCCCGCCCTCATCTGGGCCACATCCAGGGGTCCTGGCATTCTCTCTACTTTGGTTAAACTCAGGTCCTGGATGGTCACAGGTACTTCCATGTTTTTAATCACCAACCAGGAAAATCTAATTTAATTCATTTTGGTCAGGTATGGTTTCTCAACCCCTTAAGTAACCTGACTACTGTGCCTTACATTTTAGTTCTTTATGTAAACAGATTCTCCCTCAATGAAAGATAAAAGCATTGAAGCTGGTTCTGACCCGTCAAATGCGATAAAGTGAAGTGTGGTAAACGTCAAGAGCTGTGTAGGCTCTGGATTACAAGGAGCACAGTGTTTTTGTTTTGTCCATGTTTTCTGATGAGATATCTCCAGAGGGACCGTAAGATGTTTGCCTTATAATGCACAACCGAAGGGGAGGGGGGGGCATTAAGACAAATCCTTTAGGAGGAAACAAATCACCTAGCATTTAAAGTAAATGATGGACAGGTTGTGATCTGACTATGTTCTTAAGAGTTTTGAAAGAGAACTTCCACCAACAGACAAAAACATTTTCTGGGGATTATGCAAGGAAAGGGCCCATTCATCCAAGTCAGGCAACATTCCAGGTGTACCGGGGGAAAAAAATAACACTTTATTTGAAGGGCAGGGTTGAGCTGCAGCCGTCTCTTTCTTTCTCCCACAGATACCATGACACACGCGCTCACTCACTCTTAGGCACACATACTCACTGACCTGGGTGGATAATGGCTTTCTATTGGTTACAAGTTAAGACTCCTGCTAGCCTCCTATTGGCCAGCGCTGTTGCTAGGATAATTCACTGAGGCCTACAGAGGAGGTCATGCACCGCAACAGAGAGATCAAGCTATCTGCAGTCACAGCAAATTAAGTTCATAGTAGCCCTAACATTTTAGCAACTAAAAGTTAATTTTACTTTGGGTTGGGTAAAAGAAACAAAAAGCTGTGTGTTTGTTTTTTGTTTTTGTTTATTTCAATTGTGGATAAAAAACTATTTATGGACTGATTTGTTCCTAAGTGCCATATAATTCCAGCCTCTCTTTCTTAGTTTTTTGTTGGTTTTATGGAGTGATAATGTAGGAGAGCATTTTGTTGTGAGGAGGAACCAGACAACACGGCCCAGCTTCCAGATGAGGATGCCTGTAAAGCACAGGGTGTTGTTCTCTCAGCCAGCATGTCTGCATCTGCACTAATGTCATTACATTTGTGAAGCCTGGGGTATGTCTGGGAAGAGGAGGCTGTTTGCTGTTTAGATCCTGCAGTAATGTTATCAATATGACAGCTTCTTTGATAACAAAATAAGATAATCTTTCATGCATACAGATTTTGTTATGCTGTGGTTTTTTTAACTTCTTTGTCCGTTTAATCAAATATCTGTGCGATCATGTACTTACCCTGAGCTGAACTGAGCTGATGCTTTAGTTTCTGTCTCCAGCCTTGGGTTCCTTCCCCACTGTTCCAATGCCGGTTCTGCTTATTCATATAATTTTTTTATTACTAATTGCTAAATGTCAGGCAGAATATACCAAGCAGAACAAAATGCATGTAAAGAAGTGATTGCTGTGTCAAACACAATTTGTTTTCCAATAAAGCAAGGAGCGCACATGCACAAATTGTAGGATTACCTTTGTCAGGGTGTCACACCTTCCGGTGAAACGTATAACCAATGTTTAAATAATGTTTTCAGAGGTCAGAATGTTGGCTGAGTTATAGAGTTATGAAAATGCAGCAACTAAGCAATTTCCTATCATTTGGCTTGTTAATGTTTAGGGACTCCAGGCTATACATCGTCAGTCTTTGACCCCATCTACACGCCTGGCACACTAAAACATACTGTAACTACAAGCATGGGTGCTTCCGTGGCAAGATGGAGGAAGATGCCCCCAAATACCATGCTCTAATTGCTGATACGCAAAGGTTTAAAACAAGTTGTGTATGTTGAGTCGGCCATGCTTGGGGGTAACAAACCAAAATAAATGGCAGCAGTTGACAGATGTTTAATTAAAATGTTTAGAAACTCATTTTGCTGAGCATGATGGGTAAGATACCCCCTACCACTAGACAATTTGCCATAGGGTTTCCGAACTTCTTTTTTACCTCACCTGCACATGACTTACACTTTCTTTTTCTATTATTTTCTCTGCAAATCAGTTAGGAGCACCAATCAGTTTGGTACCTTCAATATTATTATTATTTCAACAACCGCATTTTTAATATATTTGTATTTTTGTTTTGTTTAGATAGAAACCTTCACAAGCATACCCAGACACTCAACAAATAACACCTATGAACATGCAGACTGGTTCAGTGTAGACGGCACATGGGCTCTAGAGAGAACCATGATGAGGCTCACAGTTGGACCTCTGTTTCCCCTGCTCTGGCTCTGGCTTTCTTTCCTGGCCTGGTGAGCATAGTTGTCTTAATTCTCCAGTAGTACAGTACACTGTCAGTAAGTGTGCAAGTATATGCTAATGTGGCCAGATGCACAACTGTTCCTGTCTTAGGTATCACATTATTTTTGGTTGTCAGGATTTTAAATGCGGGTGCGCTTTACACACATGACCAAATGGTTTTAATTAGTTTGTAATGCTTCAGTCGTTCTAAGTTGAAAAGAAAAATCCATACCTCATACTAATCACACTGACCAATAAATATAAAAGATTAAGCAGGGCTAAAGAACACAGACACTGGACGGAGGAAGATTGGAAAGAAAAGTCCAGTATCCCAGGGTTGCCTGTGCGTGTTGACTTTGAGGCTGTTTTGCAAGTACTATTTAATGAAGATGCCCGTTGAGGCCCTATGAGGCATCTGTTTCTCAACTAGACACTCTAATGTAGATTTCGCGTGTGTGTGTGTAATAAGTTTAATCAATTCAACATTTATTTGCTATAATTACTTAAAATACTATGTTGATGAAACGAATGAACAATGTTAAGTGGCAGCCACAGGAAGTACAAAATATTAGGGAGGGGGAATTTTGCCTTACATCCAACTAATGTCGTGCCACACATCTACATTCAGTGTTCATTCTTGCTCCAGTAATGCATGGCACAAATTTCCACTTTCATGGCTACTTCAGAAGCACCTGTTTTGCTTACCACTGCATTCATTTGTTGAGTGATCTGTCATCACGTTTAGGGTACAGCCATCTTGGAGTTGGGATATTTTGGTCTTCATCACTATTGGTCATTAATTGAATTACATTCTTATATTATAAAAAGGCGGCCTTGACTTTGCTTTTTTACTGATTCTTTTTTAAAGAGTCACTATCTTACAAGATTACTATCTTTCTCAGGTTGTAATATCTGGGATAAAACTAATAGTGGCCATGGTTTCCATTTTAATTCCCTAGACCCTTTACAAGAATCCCACACTATAGCCGTGGCCCAAATTAATTAAAAAACATTAATTTTCACAAAGTCTGCTGCCTCAGTTTTTATGATTGCAATTTGCATATACTCCAGAATGTCATGATTCTGGGGTGTTAATTCTGGAGTTTTAATTGCAAAGTCGCTCTTTGCCATGAGAATGAACTTTATCCCAAAAACATTTCCAATGCATTTCCGCCCTGCCACAAAAGGACACGCTGACATGTTAGAGATGCTTTCGTTAACACAGGTGAGAGTGTTGACGAGGACAAGGCTTGAGATCACTCTCATGCTGATTGAGTTAGAATAACAGACTGGAAGCTTTAAAAGGAGGGTGGGGCTTTAAATCATTGTTTTTCCCATGTTAACCATGGTTGCCTGCAAGGAAACACGTTCCGTCATCATTGCTCATCACCGTGAGGCAAAAACGTTTGGAGGATGGCCTGATGTCAAGAAGGGCAGCAAAGAAGCTACTTCTCTCCAAGAAAAACATCAGGGACAGACTGATAGTCCGCAAAAAGTAAAGGGATTGGACTGCTGAGGACTGGGGTAAAATAATCTTCTCTAATAGATGCCCTTTCTGATTGTTTGGGGCATCCGGAAAAACCTCAAGAGGCGGATGGACAAACAAAAACCCACAAATTCGTACACACTCCTTGCATTGATTATGCAAGAATGGGCTGCCATCCGTCAGCATGTGGCCCAAAAGTTAACAGCGTGCCAGGGTGAATTGCAGAGGTCTTGAAGATGTGTCAACGCTGCAAATATTGACTCTTTGCATGTACTTAATGTAATGGGTAATATTAGCCTCTGACACTGAAATGCTTATAATTATACTTCAGTATACTATATTAACATCTGCATAAATACCTAAAAACACTGTAGCAGCAAACTTTGTGTAAACCAATTCTTGTCATTCTCAAAATCTTTGGCCACAGCTGTAAACACGTGGGGCAAAAAAGTATATAGTCAGTCAACAAGTTCTCCCACTGAAAAAGATGAGGCTTGTAATTTTCATCATATTACTTCAACTATGACAGACGAAATGAGAAAATCACATTGTAGGATTTTTTATTTAATTGCAAATTATGGTGAAAAATAAGTATTTGGTCAATAACAAAAGTGTATCCCAATACTTTGTTGTATACCCTTTGTTGGCAATGACAGAGGTCAAACGTTTTCTGTAAGTCTTCACAAGGTTGTCACACACTGTTGCAGGTATTTTGGCCCATTCCTCCATGCAGATCTCCTCTAGAGCCGTGATGTTTTGGGGCTGTTGCTGGGCAACACAGACTTTCAACTCCCTCCAAAGATTTTCTATGGGATTGAGATCTGGTGACTGGCTAGGCCACTCCAGGACCCTGAAATGCTTCTTACAAAGCCACTCCTTTGTTGCCCGGGCGGTGTGTTTGGGATCATTGTCATGCTGAAAGACCCAGCCACGTTTCATCTTCAATGCCCTTGCTGATGGAAGGAGGTTTTCACTCAAAATCTCACGATACATGGCCCCATTCATTCTGTCCTTTACACGGATCAGTTGTCCTTGTCCCTTTGCAGAAAAACAGCCCCAAAGTATGATGTTTCCACCCCCATGCTTCACAGTAGGTATGGTGTTCTTTGGATGAAACTCTGCATTCTTTGTCCTCCAAACACGACGAGTTGAGTTTTTACCAAAAGTTCTGTTTTGGTTTCATCTGACCATATGACATTCAACCAATCTTCTTCTGGATCATCCAAATGCTCTCTAGCGAACTTCAGACGGACCTGGACATGTACTGGCTTCAGCAGGGGGACACGTCTGGCACTGCAGGATTTGAGTCCCTGGCGGCGTAGTGTGTTACTGATGGTAGGCTTTGTTACTTTGGTCCCAGCTCTTTGGTGGTCATTCACTAGGTCCCCCCGTGTGGTTCTGCAATTTTTTGCTCACCGTACTTGTGATCATTTTGACCACACAGGGTGAGATCCTGCGTGGAGCCCCAGATCGAGGGAGGTTATCAGTGGTCTTGTATGTCTTCCATTTTCCTAATAATTTCTCCCACAGTTGATTTCTTCACACCAAGCTGCTTACCTATTGCAGATTCAGTCTACAATTTTGTTTCTTTTGACAGCTTTGGTCTTGGCCATAGTGGAGTTTGGAGTGTGACTGTTTGAGGTTGTGGACAGGTGTCTTTTATACTGATAACAAGTTCAAACAGGTGCCATTAATACAGGTAACGAGTGGAGGACAGAGCAGCCTCTTAAAGGAGAAGTTACAGGTCTGTGAGAGCCAGAAATCTTGCTTGTTTGTTGGTGACCAAATACTTATTTTCCACCATAATTTGCAAATAAATTCATAAAAATCCTACAATGTGATTTTCTGGATTATTTCTTTCCTAATTTTGTCTGTCATAGTTGAAGTGTACCTGTGATGAGAATTACAGGCCTCATCTTTTTCAGTGGGGGAACTTGGCTGACTAAATACCTTTTTGCCCCACTGTATGTATCCAAGAAAGACATGAGATTTATTTGTACCATCTATGGTTGTCGCAATTCTTACAGTTGCCCAATACCGATTTATTTGAGCAAGATCACATTCTTTTATCATAATATAATTTTCACAGTATTTAGTTACAAAATAATTAGTTTTCAATCTGATTAATAGAGTTTTCGTTTGAAACATCTCAACAAATAGCTTGCAAATAAAGTCAGTTTGTGGTGACTATCCCAGGGGTGCAGCAGAGCATTTGACAGCTCTGTGGAAGGTGTAGGCGCTGATAGTGTACTGATAGTGTACTGAAAGTAATTCCTTTCTCAATTACAGTATGTTTAAGGCTATTTTTAAATTGTTTTGCAGTTTAAAAGTTTGGTAATTTTGCAATATTGGAACAATTATCTCCACAAAGGTACGGATCAAAAGTGCAAACACCACATATGTGGAACCATCACCGGATCACCTGGTGTGCGTTTACATTATTGTTAGCCCTACACTACAATATTGTTAGCCCTACACTACAATATTGTTAGCCCTACACTACAATATTGTTAGCCCTACACTACAATATTGTTAGCCCTACACTACAATAT
Organism: Novumbra hubbsi; assembly: GCA_016801125.1. Classification (NCBI taxonomy): domain Eukaryota; kingdom Metazoa; phylum Chordata; class Actinopteri; order Esociformes; family Umbridae; genus Novumbra; species Novumbra hubbsi. The sequence continues at coordinate 37,255 of JACXGK010000279.1, forward strand.
TGTTAGCCCTACACTACAATATTGTTAGCCCTACACTACAATATTGTTAGCCCTACACTACAATATTGTTAGCCCTACACTACAATATTGTTACCCCTACACTACAATATTGTTAGCCCTACACTACAATATTGTTAGCATTACACTACAATATTGTTAGCATTACACTACAATATTGTTAGCATTACACTACAATATTGTAAGCCTTACACTACTACTGTGTAGACAATTGCACTTGCAGTTATTTGGGACAATTGTTCAGCAACTTAAATGTCAATCATGATGGCCCTAGTATCAACTTTAATTTATTTTAGCTCCTCATAGCGATATCCAAGTTAGTTATAGATCGTTGTTGATTACTGGTTTCCCGTTTACATAGACAGTTTCCAAAGGAGTCTCAAAGTAAAATGTACATATTAATGTACAGTTAAAAAAAAATAAGATTTACTTTTCGGCATTTTTTTTTATTTGACAGAGCAAGTGGGAAATATAGAGGAGTGAGTTTGCTGAAATGGCAGTAGGCCCGGAATCGAACCCATGCTGCAGCAGTACATGTATTCCGGAGGCAGCGACTTAGGTCACTGGACCACCCTAGGACACAGGTACAAGAAAATGTCTTAAAATAAATCGAAAGGAATTTTGTATACAGGCTGCTACCACTAGATTATATTTGTCATCTTGACTAACTCATCTGCGGTTGTTTTCTGAAGTTCTCTCACTAGATTTCACCTATTGGATGTGATTAAATGCGTATAAATAGATTTAATAGGATGTATGTTCCTATTCAGCTCAATAGTTTGACAAAAAGTGGAAATCGAGGTAGATAACTTTGGAACATGGGTTCCAGGTGACCAACACAGGCGATCATCATACGTACCCATAAATTATTTCTATAATCATAAGCAAGTACATAATGTACTTTCCATGCCACACAATACACCATAAGCATGTTGTATATCATCCTATTTTTTTAATAAACACAATTATACATACTATTCATGTTCTCTCCAGTATCAACATGGCTCTCAGATTGACAGTCAATGTTCTGAGCTTTAATCAACTTTATGTCCAGAAAGGGTTTTGGTTGAGCCGGGTGTTGTTTTGTAGCGGGGGATGAGACAGTAGCAGACAATCCAATAAGGAATGCATTAACTTCACAGTGGCTGGGCCAAAGCTAGTTAACGGTCGGTCTCCCTCTTGATCTGTGTCTCTGTGCCTCTTTGCATGAGTCTGTCTTTTCCCTTTTTTAGCATAGCCTTACCCCCCTATGATCTAACATGCACCATATGAATGTCGTACTTTAGTGTCTCTTTCAGCCTTCAAGGTCTAGGTTTGGGTGACGCTGCTAATACCGTCTGTCATCACGTCTCAGTTTTTTGTTGGCACCTTGAAGTTTCCCTTTGTTGTAGACCAAACCTATTCAAATTCAATGATTTATAACAGATGGATCACTTTTTGGTATCTACATCTGTTGTTACTGCGCTTGGATCAGCATCAGACCTACAGCAGCAGCAGCAGGCTGGCAGGGCACATTGTCTCTCCAAAGGATAGTGGTTGTAGTTCAGGGCAGCCATTTTGTTGAGATCATCTGTTTGTTTTAATAGACAGCCCCTGTCGAGGGCTGCTGGCAATGTTAAACTCAATGACCTCGTGCTCTGAAACTACCAGACAGGCGGTCTAGTCACATTTCTGTTGTTCTCTCTCCCTCCCTCCACCCTCTTCCTCCCTCATTCCCTCTACTGGATCTGGTGACGACTACACTTCTGGAAACTAACCGATGGAAGTGGACATAACAACTTAGTGATTGCACTGTGTTTCTAGTCTGTTATAGGCCCAAATGTAGTCTGTAAACATGAACATGTGTGAAATACAGTAGTTATCATTAGGTTCTGCCACATAAGTTATGTATTTATATCATGTTTCGTATAACTGAGGATATATCACACTACTCTTTTAGGAGTGCCACAGGTGTGTGGGTGACCTTTTGACTGTCTTGTTTGTGGAACATACCAGCCAACTGAACTAATAGCCAACTCTGCACTAATCAGTTCTGCTGATCTTCTCTGCTACCAGCAGTTTGTAGGATCAATTTCAAATTGTTCAAAATGGAAACTCTTTGGCAATACTGATCAGTGCTGTATTTACTGATGACCAAATGGAACACGGGAGAGAATGGATAATGCAGTGTTGTTTTTTGCAGCCTTTGGCAGTTAGGTCCTTGAATGCTGGTAATGCTGGCCTTAAATGTGTCAGCAGTTTAGGAGGTGTTTTAGATTTTTCATTCTCCAAGTTTCAACCATGTGTCTGTGTTGAAGAAGGTGGAACTTCCAGTCAAGGTCCCCAAATCATCTTAATATGGTTCAAAAATAGATGCTGGACTGTCCTTGAGTGGTTAGTGAAGAGCCCAGCTCCGGAATCACTTTCTTTACATAACGGCAACAGCTGAAAACCGCAGTTGGTCAAACGCATGCCGTAGACATAGAAAAATGACAACAGATGTTACAGAAACGTCAGCGGTTGGCCAAAGGCATAGAAGAGATCACCAGAAGACTCAAGTAATAATGATGTATTGCAGGAGTTTGGTAAATAACACTTTATTTTAAAATCCCCATTTTCCATTGGATGTGTAGTATGTCGTTTACATTAAAAAAACTAAAAGTTCCTCTGAAGCAAGCTGACCCAAACCAGACTAATTGAAGATCTGAGGATGGGGTTTACAGTTAATGCGTAAAGACTGATCAGTGTTGAGTGGAAGATTTTACTCCAGCACGTCCATCTGCTGATGCTCATTCTAAGTGATCGCTTTAATACTGTTTTCAGACATACAGTACCAGGTTGATGAATGCTCCTGATCACCTTTTTAATAATTCTGGAGTTGCACATCAGAACCGGCGGTACCCTTTCAGGCAGATTTGTACTCCGGCATTGAATGAATTGATTGTTCCCCGACAATGATAAATTGTTTTTTTATTGTATTTGTTTTGTGGTAGGGGAGAGCCTTTCACAGGCAGCAGACAGGCAAGCTGAACTTATGCAGATCTAGACCCAGCGTTTGTTTCAGAGTAAGGAAATACCAGCATGGTGGCTGTTATAACCATCTTCATATTACAGCATTGTTTTTGTCAAATTCAAACCTCTGTCAGGTTTAGGAATGAAATGTTACAAGCAGATGTACAATCATTCTCTATCTGTACATGGGAAGAAAAGCTAACGGCTGGAAGGCAATCTAAATATCCCCCTAAATGTTTAACGTTAGACATATTTTAGCTAGTTAAATAAACTAGCGAGTCGGATGTAAACAACACCAAGATCTGTTAAATATTGTCACAGAGCACAAAGAGCAAAGAAAGCAAGGGGGGCTCTGTTGAAGTTATTTTGAATAGTTAGTCTTTGCCCCAATGCATGTTTGTGTTGAATATGGAGCTGCCTTAAACGCTCTCAATCTCAAGGTGGAGAGGTTGGGGGATGCCAAAGTGGTGTCATCTACAGCCGTGGCCAAACGTTGTGAGAATGGCACAAATATTATTTTCCAAAAAGTCTGCTGCCGTAGTTTTTATGATGGCAATTTGCATATACTCCAGCATGTCATTAGTGATTAGATGAATTGCAATTAATTGCAAAGTCCCTCTTCTCCATGAAAATTAACTTAATGATTGATTTAACGTAACAGACTGGAAGCGTTAAAAGGTGGTGGGGCTTGCAATCATTGTTCTTCCTCAGGTAACCTTGGTTACCTGCAAGGAAAGTTGTGCAGTCATCATTGCTTTGCACAGAAAGGGCTTTACAGGCAAGAATTTTGCTGCTAATAAGATTGCACCTGAATCTACTATTAATCGGATCATCAAGAACTTCAAGGAGAGAGGTACAATTCTTGTAAAAAAGCTTCTGGGTGCCTTAGAATGTCCATCTCCTAAAGTTGATTCAGCTGCGGGATCGGGGCACCACCAGTGCAGAGCTTGCTCAGGAATGGCAGCAGGCAGGAGGGCATCTGCACGCACAATGAGGCAAATACTTTTTGGAGGGTGGCCTGGTGTCAAGAAGGGCAGCATAGAATCCACTTCAGGGACAAACTGATCTTCTGCAAAAGATAAAGGGATTGGATTGCTGAGGACTGAGGTAAAGTCATTTTCTCTGAACCCCCTTTCCGAAAGTTTGGGGCATCCAGAAAAACGCTTGTCCGGAGAAGAAAAGGTGAGTGCTGCAATCAGTCCTGTGTCATGTCAGCAATAAAGCATCTTGAGAACATTCATGTGTGGGGTTGATTTTCAGCCAAGGGAGTGGGGACACAAACAGTGTTGCCATTAATAAAGAATGGTACCAAAACGTCCTCTGAGCGCAAATTCTCCTAACCACCCAAGAAAAGTTTGGCAAAAGTGGTAACTAAGTGTCTTGGGGGACAGAATATCTATAATTTGGGTCCATGCTAGGAAACTCCCCAGACCTTAATCCCATTGAGAACTTGTGGTCAATTCTCAAGAGGTAGGTGAGCAAACAAAAACCCACAAATTCCGAAAAACTCCAAGCATTGATTATGCAAGAATAGGCTGCCATCAGTGAGTATGTGGCCCAGAAGTTAATTGACAGCATGCCAGGGTGAATAGCAGAGGTATTGATGGGTCAACACTGCAAATATTAGACTCTGCATGTACTTAATGTAATTGTCATAATAGCCTTTGCCGCTTATGAAATGCTTGTAGTTTTACTTCGCTATGCCATATTAACATCTGACAACATCTAAAAACACTGCAGCAGCAAACTTATGTGTAAACGAATACCTGTCATTCTCTAATCCATTGGCCACGGCTGTACAAGCTTGGTAGGTTTTGACCAATTCATTGTTGTTGGTGTAGAGGAAGACTGCAGTAAATATGGTGATGTCATATTTTGAGATGCTTACTAAATGATCACTTGCAGGTAAGGCTGCGACTCTTTCCCTTTGCAGACATCTAGACTGTGGCACCTCAGAGGCACTGGGTTTACGGTACTGTTTTATGTAAGGGTACGTGTTACTAACATTGGCTAACAGAAATTTGGTGAACTTCCCTAGCTAGTTAACATTGTACTTGATCTAAAATCAATAAGTTGACCTCCATAGCATGACAAAGGTTTTAGCTGATAATTGTTTGTCCTCCGGTATGTAGTATCATGTTTTCAAGCTGTCGTAAAGCATTTTACACCAATTGCAAAAACTGAAAGGGGTGCTGTGTAAAAACCTCCCTCCAAACAATAATGGCACTTGTCTCCTCCTCAGCTTACCTTAGCAAATGAGACCAATTTAGTATGAGCTGGTCCTGGGTGGTTTAGGGAGGGAAGTAGATTACAAGTCAATGCAAACTGATCAGCAAGAAAGAATAAATGGGGAATGTCTCTGGCACTCTGAGATGTACTTAAGACATAAAACATTAACTGCAGCTGTCTACTGGTAGTAGTATAGTAAAAATCATACATATTGCTCCTTGAACAGGAACTTCCTGGTCAGTTAAAACTATAACTAAGATATATTTAATGTCCTTGCCTTTTGGGCAGTGCACCATTGGTGTGCTATCAGGACATCATCCCACTCACCTAAATAGTTTGTTGGGTGATTGTGATCAGTTAGATCTGACTGGGCAGAATCTGGTTGATTTGAAATAGACCTTAACTCACTTGGCTTTTCTGGTTACCATGCCATAAGCGTGCCCTCATCCTGGAGAGTACATTACTGTGCCAAATCATTTGCCATCAGATCTCAGCCACCAAGTGAGACAGCCTGTTTTATGGTTTAATTACTTTGCTTTTCCGTGTGTTTCTTCTGTGCCTCCCTGTTTTTAAGAAGAATAGCTGGGTTCTCTGCTGAGCTCATCTTGTCACTGCCTATCCAGGATGGAATGCTACACAGTGTATTTAACCCCACACAGAGTTGAACAGAATGCTAAAGAGTATACTTAACCCAACACAGTGTTGAAAGGAATGCTGCAGTGGCCCAATTAACCACATTCGATTATGAGAATTCTGATTAAAAGATCATCTAATCAGCAAATCAACAGAATATGCCACAGATTATACATTGTTTGTAGGTTGGTAAATGAATAGAGATCACGTAAACCCCCTTAATCCTTCTTGCCTGAAACAATGATATCCACCTAGTTTTTACCTGGCTAAAATTTTGTTTTTGGTATGGATGTCAAATATCTAGACTAGACTGAGCAAAAACTAAATGTGTGTCTTTTGAGAGAAAGCTTTTGGCACCAGCTCATGGTCTGTCATAACCTCTCTTCAATATCCTCTTCATTGAGCAAGTTGATTCCACTGGAACGTTTTTACGAGCATATTTTCTCTTTGCCCTATGGGCCAAAAGCCATGAGTCTAGAGGCTATTGTTTGCATTCAAGAACGGTAATTTTTATTGAATACTACAGAGCCCTGTTTAACACACGACGAAAGGAATGCTTTTGCCTTCACTGTTCATCCAGTTTGTTGTTTCCAAATGGAATGTTGTGACAGGCATGTTGAGGAGACATTCCCCTGACTGAAAATCCTGTCCACATGGGGCATTTCACTTCCTGGGGTGAACTGGGTGTCAGGCATTATGGGACATAGCGACAGCAGGACACACTCCATTCCTCGGTCTCATCTGACGTAGTTGCTGCAGTCTTTTGTTAGGGTGGAGTAGTGCGAAGAGGGAAGAGGACAATCCCAGTGTGGTTTGAGGTTGGATATGAAGGGCTTGTTCCCCTCCCAAAGGCACTTTCTGAAGTATGGAACATGTCAGTTGATCTAATGCCATCTAAATGTCTTCAGACTTGTTGGGTTTTTCTGTCAAAATGTCTCTTGAAAAGGATGTGGCATTTCATTAAAAACGTACTGCCCTGTGGCTCAGGGTGCAATGAATATGTACCTTGGGTTGAAATTGTCTGTTTTTCATGATCTGTGGTTCTTCCTGTTGGCACTGGTTTCAAGTGATGAAGCGGATGTTTGGCCCTGAACGTCTCCTGTGCCTGTGTGTCCACAGTGCCCTTAAAGACAGCCGCTTCCCGCCCATGACGAGGGACGAGCTGCCACGTCTCTTCTGCTCAGTGTCTCTCCTCACCAACTTCGAGGACGTCGGTGATTACCTTGACTGGGAGGTAAGAGACTGAAACAAGACAGGTAGCTATTCATTCATCTTATGCAATACCCTTCAGTCGTTCTAATTTTATTGAAATGATATCCTTCACATGCTGTATGTGAATCCAGCTTTTTAGATTTAGTATTTCCTGGAGAGTAGTAGCTTTCCCGAAAGAACCATTCTCTAATTTTAAATCCGCAATGAGAGTTGAATAGGAAAAGGCCTCTGCTGGAGCCTGTTGCAGCCTGGAGATGGCAAGGATGATTGGGGCACTAGACAAGCACAAACACACACACACACGCGGCTTTGACGTAGGGTGGAAGTGATGACCTGGTGGGGGGGGGGGTCACTTTATAATAGGACCATACCTCAATCTACCACTAGTGTATGCTGGCCCTTACCGGGGCTCTTCTTGCATACATTTTCCTGTTACCTCAGTGGTTCCTTCTGTCAAACAATAGAAGCCTCTCTCTGGCCTTAGTGGACAGCTGGGTAGGACAGTCAGACCCAAGATGTGGTGCATTTAGACCCAGCTGTGTGGGTCCGCTCATTAAAGTCCTTTCTCTTGTCCCCTTCCTGTTCTTTGTCTGACCTCTAGGTGGGCGTTCATGGCATTAGGATAGAGTTTTTCAATGAAAAAGGATCAAAGCGCACGGCCACCTATCTACCAGAGGTCGCAAAGGAGCAAGGTAAGTAAAACAATGTATCCCCCCAGCTGAGTCTAATCCTTGTATGACCGAAGGGCTTAGTTGTACAGGGAAGTGCTATTTAAGGGGATTTTAGGGGATGTTCAAGAGGATCTAACCTTCTCTGTGCAGGATGGGACCACATTCAGACCATAGATTCCTTACTACGAAAGGGAGGTTACAAAGCTCCCATCACAAATGACTTCAGGAAGACCATTAAGTTGACCAGGTAAGAGAGGCTGCTTTACATCGGGCGCCGCCTCTGTTTTGGCCTTCAGGGTAGATTATAAAGTGTGGCTGACCCCTGGGAATATGGCTCTGTGACCTTCCTGCGTGCCACGGTACCACTTGAGAGATCAGTGATGGGCTTACTGCTAGACCCACTGCTGCGTTAGGATGTAACGTTGACTGTGCCCCTACCTGCCATTTAAGTTGGGGGCGGGGGGGGGGGTGACTATGCCCTCTCTGACACCCATCTCCTCTTGCCCAGGTACCGTAGTGAGAAGATGACAATGAGCTATGCTGAGTACATCGGGCACCGCCAGCACCATCACTACCAGAACGGCACCGGGCACCCTCTACCCCCCTACAACCATTATTCCTGACAGCGAGCCGCATGACCAATCACTGGACCTCTCCGCGGATGTTTTCCCAGGAGAGCCCGCCCCCTCCTGGTCTAGCTATCTTTACTACTGTACCATTTTATGATGATAGTTTCCGTTGCCATGCTGACGCTCTCCCAGACGTTGACTTGGCAACGGGTGGCAAAATAAGCATAAATTGATAATGACAAGTAAAAAACAAACCAATCTTTTATTTTTATCCTCCTATTGATTTAGTTTTTGCAGCATATATATTATATCGATATATAACCCTTTTTGTTCATATTTTTGACAAGGAAAACCAATATTAGATTTTCTTAAACCTTTATTGTTTTCAAACAATCCTAATCAGGTTTTTAATTCTGTGGATGGAAGCAAGTCATATATATGGTGGATTATTGTGGCATGATGGTATATGCTCATGTTTTGTGTAGGCTTTGCGACAGTGTTCCAATTATTAGGACGTTTATTTTCTTTTTCTAGCTTAATCCTTTTATAGTAGCCAGATTGACATTATGTGTATCATGTAGCGAGCCAATGGCAGTTCCAGAAGGTTCTATCTTTTCCAAAACGTTGCGATTTCCCTCAAAGAATTCACTGTTACAGTTGGTCTGGTTTTTGTTGACCATGGTGGTGATGTAGTTGTAGATGATAGGTTGTGAAGCGGCAGAGCCAGTATTTACTGGACTCGCTTAAACACGACAATTGTTAGTTTCTTTGTGTAGTTCAAAGTTTGTTGTTAAGTTCACATCTGACAGGAGATTGAAGCCGCTGAATTAAATTAGAAAAAGGATCATGCCAAAATGTTTCCACAGATGCTTGATAGAGCAGATCCGTTTCACCCCTGTGCGTTCACTGTTTTGTGATGAAACCTGCAAAACTTGAATTTAATTTGTCTGGCTTCGGATACGTTGTTTGGCCTCCCTTTATTCGATTTTTTTCAAACTTGAGAATTGAAGGGGGTAAGCCATTTTAGCTTGATCATGACTACATCAAGGGAGTTAACCGTCCCTAGTCTTGGGAAGCAGGCTGGGAGTGATTGTGACCCATGGGGCTTGAGGGTGTGGTGGTGTGGTTGGAGACTGCAGAGTGCACATACATAATGCACCACGTCAGTGCCCTTTAAATATAATCCTTTTATTCCATGCCAGTTGGTTTGAGAGAAAACGAATGAATGAGACTTGAGTCTAGTGACAGGGACATGCTAAAACTACTGAAAGCCATATTCTCTTTATAATGCATGCTTTGTAAGAGTGATTGGCTTGCTTGAGGTGTTTGCTTTTCTCCCTTCCTCTAATCCGTAACCTCTTCGTTTTTTGACTAGTTCCAATGGCTCTGGTCCCGACAGTTTGGTTTCATATTAAAGATTGTGCTTGTTGGGGAACCTGGGTCTATGTGACGTCTGGCCTTTACCCGAATAATCTGTGAGTTAGGGTTGCCAGTGCTTGAACTTCCTTTGTGCTGTCTGTCCTCCTCTACTGGTTTGACTTGTGGCCACAATGACCCTTAAGTATGTTTGATGTAATCAATGTTTACATCCACACAACGTTACATTCTCGGTGGCGGTTGCCATAGTTGTGCAGTCTCATGTGTTCTAGTCATGTTCAGCGTTTCTGCGCGGCTGCAGGAGATGGAATAGCTAACGTTTAAGCCCTGGGCACTGGTCTTTGTCGGTTGTGTTGTTCAGCCCATCCCTCCGTTATTTTCCGTTTCACTTTGACATGCTGCTGTTTGTTGAGGTGCTCGCTGTTTTCAGGCCCAGTAGCTCTTTTATCTCTGTGCCACTAGAAACCTTTTGGTCTGTCTCGTCTGTTATTTGGGCTGATCGGTCAGTTAGTTGGAACTGATACAGAGGAAAGTGGAAAGGGAGAACAGGCTGCATTTAGTCCAAATCCTAAGATGGGAGAAGAACTTTTGAAGGAGCATGGAGGCCATTTCCTAGTGAAGTTCAGGATTAGCTCCCAACCTTCTGGTTTTGTAAAGGGTTTGATCTTCAGGACATGGACTAAATGGACATAGATTTTTGTGTGGTGATGGAAATTTTAGAGGTGCTTATACTTGAAGGAGAAAATTCTCTTTTTGCAACAGCCTTTACCAACAACTAACAGTAGGACCTATTGTTTTTCTTTTGTTTTTATGCAAACTGTTAAGGGCTTTTGGCACTCCATCCACAGTAACCCCAAATGACCCAGATTTCAGTTGTGTTGCCTTAATAACTCGATTAATAAATGTGGACCGGTAAAATGGTGGCCTGAGTGTTCTGTCCAGCGCTGTATTGACTAACCCTGCCCTCTACCTGCAGGCTAGGGAAGGACCTTAAGCACCTGATTCGTCCCCACCATCGTATTGGGTGGCTGAGGTGACCGTTAGTCCAACCACTCAATTACATTTGCAGTCTTTTAGCAGATGTTCTTATCCAGAGCAACATTTAAAAACCACACCATTTTGCCTAAATAAGACCTAGTGTAGATGTGGGCCAGAGACTCGCAACGCCCATGGTATTGGCATAACCGGTGTTCTCGTTCCCTGCTTAGCAAGTGGATTTCTATTACATCATGTTCTGCTCCTAGGGCCAGGGAACTGCTGCTTCAGACTGTGCTTCTAAACAACATTGACAGAACTTAGTACCCATGTCGAGAGAGGTGTTGGCCTAGTACGTAATCACCCAAAAAATCGGAGAACTGCAGGATTAGCCTTCTGCTCTGCTGAACAGTCAGGTAGCCATTTTCTGGTCCATTAAAAACAGCACAACCTGAAAATGTTTCTGCTGCAAAACCAAGCCCATCCCCTTCTTAACATACGGTGTGTATACGGTGTGTATGTGTGGAGCATAAAGTATGGTTTAACCCATCACATTCTTCATCTACAATGTCAAGACTAGTGTAAATCATTACAGAAATATAGAAAATAAATAAAATGGTGCTATTGGACCTCATGTTGGGGCGGTCGCGGGTTTCGTGACTGGTCATGCGGACTCATCGATCATATCAGACTATTAACCTTGATATATGCAGATCTGTTCAACAGGTGTTTTTTCCTACCAGTGTAAGTCAACACCCGGCAGGTTTGAAAGGACAAGAAGCCACCACTACCCCCCCCCCCCCCATCCCATACCCCCCCAAGTTCCCCCCGTCTCATGGCCTGGGGGTCAAAGGTGTAGACTGTCAGTAGATGGTGGCATCAGAAGGAGACGTTGTCCATCCTGGGTTAGAGAGTAGAACAGGCTCTTACCCCATCTATCGCCTGCCGTCCCATCCTCAGCCTGTTCTGGGCCAGGCTCACAACTAAACACATAACGCTTTGTGTTTTACCTCTGTGTTACTTAGATTTTAAAGCTGTTTGGAACGTTTCGTCCTCCATGGCCCTGACTAACGGCTTAAAGGAACGTTCACCTGACACAAGGCTCTCATTCATCTGTATCTGTTACAAACTCCCTTGAAGGAAGGCCAGAGTCTTTAGTCTATTAACTGAATATGGTCATGCATGTGTAGTAACCCTCAATACCCCTGGTTTCTTTAAGCTAAATACCATGTTGTGACTTGGCTGGAAATGAGGGCAGTTTGGCGGGCAGGTTTAGTGGGAGCTAGGAGTATGTCCATGTTGTCAGGGTGCTGCTATAATTATTGTAACACATTTGACTGACTATTTCTTGCTATTCATGAATTCCTCTTCCATAAGACATTGAGTATATCATGTTCCTTTCATGTGGAAATGACTGAACGTTCTGTCTTTGACCTTTTAAAATTTAGCTTCATGAATATCCAATCTCAGTCAAATGTGATATTCCAAGCGTTGATCAAAATGTAAGTCACTGCTAATTTGCAATTTCAAGACCTCTGCCCATGGACGAATGACCTTTGCTCATACTGACAGAACTAGTGTAATGTGGGAAGAATGTAATTTGGTTCCGTACCAGGGTTAGGGTTTAGTACCAGCATTCCTTGTATGTGCGTGATTCACATATTTTAGTGGAATGCTTTAAGCTCATGTTACCTTTGTATGTTAAACTGAACCAAAGATGCCTCTGGCCATGTCCAAATGCTGCTCTTCAGGCATGGCTTCTTGTCCTTCCAAATTACACCCTGCAAGATAAAACTTTTAAAATATATATATTGTATTTTAATTTTATTTTTTACTATTTCTAACTTGTTTTTTTATTTCTGTAGCAACCTCTTATTCAATGCATTTTCACAAATTCTGTATAAAGCCTTAACAGGCATCAAGGATAGTGAAAGTTGCTTGGTTGCCCAGTTTATTTTGAATTATTTTCTTTCATTGTTATTATATCATTGTTTTCAAAAAAACCTAGAAAATTAAACCCCATAGCGTGCCTCCTAGATGTATGGGTTTCTATGTGTTTTTTTCCCCTAAAGACCAGCAGTTATACTTTATACACTGCTCAAAATAACGGAACACTTAAATAACACTAAGTTTTAATTAAATAAATATTAGGAGCAAAATCTTTTGTACATTGTGTAAATTGTTGAGAACAAAATGAAAGCTGAGATGAAACAACCGTCAATGAAAACCAAAATCACAAACCAATTTGAGGGCTGGATTCAAACTGGATGATGTTGCAGGCAGCATAATGTTCACCATGGGGTCTCCAGAGTCTTTCACATTTGTCATGTGCTCAGTGTGTACCTGATCTCATCTGTGAATGGTGGACCTGCCAATTGTGTTCTCTGGCAAATGCTAATCGAGCTGCGGGGCTGTGAGCAAAGGTCCCACTAGATGACGTTGGGCCCTCATTCCTCCCTCATTGACTCTGTTCTTTTTACAGTTTGGATGAAAATATGACACTGTCCTGGGGGAGACAGCAAAACTGTTTGTGACAACAACCTGTGCAACCTGAATGGGCTGCAGGTACTGCCTCGTGCTACCAGTAGTGACAAGGACACTGGAAGGATAATGAGAGCAATTGTGACTTTCATTAGCTCCAAAACAGGAATGATTGATTAAAAATCACTAACTAGACAGATTGATATCCCTGAGGTTTGATTGGGTGTTATACTTAGATGGGTATTTGTTCCCATAATGTTTTGAGCAGTGTATAGATGAGTTTCTCATTTTCTTAAGCCATTAAAGATGAAAAAGCCTCTTATCTTTACTCTGGCCCCAGTAGCTGCACTGGTATACAATCGCACTGATAGATATACAAAAGAAAATACATCAATAATATTAAATGAATTATGAACTACAATGTTTGGAACTTTTATAAAAAAATTACTTTAAGAAAATATAAAAAAAGAAGTGAAATTACTGTTTTTGTACATCAAAATCAATTCTTAAAAAAAAAAAATGTTGAATCTAGTTTCTAAATTATTTTAGTGGTTTTCTATGTTCAGAAAATTTGAGCTACCGAGCTGAGATGCGTCGCTGTGCAGAGTGACGGTCTGCAATGGTGGCATGAAGGGGCATGGGGTTGCCTGGCGTGACCCCTCACCCACCATTTTCCCCTTCTACTTTACATTTTTGGTTCTGTTTTTACTCTGCTTTAGTATTTGAAAATGTTGATGGAATATTATGAACTGGGAAATAAAACCCTCCCCTTAAGATCTAGATCCTTTCTTTCCCATTAAATTGCTGTTAGTGTGATGAAACTTCAAACGGGCATTTATGATAGTATGGCTCCAAAAAAAATGAAAAAAAATTGAACTACAAAAAAAACTGGGGAGGAAAAAAATCTATATAAATGGGTTATCAGTGGTTATGAGAGATGGCTGTGGAAATGATCACGTAGTTTTAAACATTACCTTTTAAGATCATTTATCCAATAAAAATGAATAAAACCAAGTGAAACGATGCATAATGTGTTTTGTAATTACTTGATGGATATTACATATGGTCGTCAGTGTGATTTTTGATATTACATTTGACAGTTGTTTCGTTAGAGCAAAAGTACATTTTGTACAATACAGGCGGTTATAGACCTTAGTGATGAGAGCAAAGTCATTTAGTAGGTGGACAGTTACCCCCCTTACTATTTAACTCTTTGACCACTGTTAAAATGCTATATAAATCCATTCAATGAGAAAATACCACTTACGGTCAGACATTAATTTTATTGTCAATACAGCACAGTGCACATTCACCCAGAAATTTAAAAATGTTTTCGCAATGTGTACTTGCAAAGTAACACAAGATCCCTCATTACATTACAAAATCAGTGATCCAATGATCAAAGTGACAGGAAAAGGAATTTAAAACCCCTTCAACAATCTATTCAGTCCCCAAAAAAACGCAGTAGTTATGCTATGATGCTATTTCTTCCCCCCATGTTTAAATAGACTCAGACTGCTCTTACATACTGTATAAAAACATCCAACTACTACCATGGTAACACCCTCACGGGTCAGATGTCACCTTTGGGAATTAGAAGTGTGTGGTCGTGGGACAAAGAGACACTGCGTAAACATTGCTTGGGCTGGTTCGATGGAACCCCAAACAAATACTTCCCTTAAAACAGGGGGTTCCCAATGAGTGTCCCAAAGTAGAGCTATGTCGACCATTTGTCATGAACTAAATCAATACAGACACACAATGCATACAGTATGTAATGGGTTATATAGAACACATGTATATATTGGGGTACATGTGGACTGAACCTGGGATGCCCATTCAAAATAACCTGGGGAACAACATGCAGATGGAAGTGACAGAAAAGAAAAACGCATCCCCATCTTAACTGAAATATTAACATGAAAATGTCCACCTGCAACCTTGTTGTGTCCCGTTATATATGCCCCATGGTTATACATCCCTTCAATAAATCCTCTGTGAAGCCCCTTTTTCCCCAAATCCCTGCGACAGGCACCAGGCATTAGTTCCTCCTCTAAACACCTACATGAACATACCTGACTGTCATCTCACGGCTTACAGAACTGATGTTACAAGGACAGGGTCTACAAAACCTCCCACATCCCATCTTTCTGTTTGGTCAAACCGGGGATGAGAGTTGGCCACAGGCAGGAGACTCTTCGATACAACACTTCAGCAAAGGAGAACATGTAAGGCACAAGTTTCTCCTTGACAGTTGTTGAGCTTCACAACTTTTACTCTTCTCAATGGGATTATAATTGTTATTTCTTACTGTGGATTAAACACAGATAATGGTTTTATAATGTGATAATCTAACATACAAACATAAATGGCAATGTTGACCCGTACTTGGGCCAACTAGCATGGCAAGCACACATGGGGTTAAATGTACAGCAATAATAGGTGTGTAATGTCAGGGTTAGCCCCATCTGAACATACAGTGGAGTCCATAAATATTTTTACACTGACAGGCTTTGTTGTTTTCCCTCTGTACTCAAGCAGTTTGGGTTTGGGGTTTAAAGTAAATAATGTTTGCTAATTTCTGGGTATTTTCATAATTTAGAAGGACCAAGTGTCATGATGTTGATAAATCATAAACTGACATAGCCGAAACATTAGACATCAAAATCTATTACTCAGCATAAACAAGAACTGTATAGCTAAGCAATGGAATTTGAAAGTGTTTTCGATGGATGACTAAAGAATGCTCACAATAATGGAAAACAGCCAAACCAACAAAACATATTTAACTGTCCAAATAAGTATGGACTGCACTGTCACTACAAAAGGCAACTTTTGAAATCAAGAGTAATTCTTACAAAACACAAGTAACTGTGTAACTCTTACAAAGGCAAATTTCACCTGCATGCACACTTTTCATTGTGTGAGTAATTCAAATAGCTTCAAAACAACAAAAAAACCACACTGTTATAATTTGACCCTGAAATGCCCATTTCTTCACGGTACAGAAATGTGGTTAAGTGGTACGATTTATATTAAAAATGTTGATATAAAATTCCAACATAACAGGCATGTGGATTGAAAAAGGCTGTGTCCTTGTGAATCAGTCTGTCTAGGTGTGCACGTATCCGGATGACGGATTTCAGTCCACCTTCTTGCTGCGAAGTCTGACGGTGTCCAGCAGGTATCTGCAGGTGGAGCCGGTGTGACGCGAGAGGAGGGTCAGAACCTTCCCATGGACCAGAGTCAGCAGGGTCTGGTGAACTGAAGCCCACACCCGGTACCATGGCCCATAAAAAGGGTCCGACACGGCAGGGCACAGCATGTTGTTAAGGTTGACCTCGGTCATCTGCAGGAAGACAGATCCAGCAGTGAGAAAAACTAGAAGAAAAAGGCAGAGGCTTTACAGGGTTTGGGGCTAAGCAATGCCCGGAAAACCAGTGAGCACATCAAACTGCTAATTAGTCATGCCAGTGTCATGTAGCTAAATCTTTCTAGCTCCAGTATCTATGCAGCATTGTGTGGTGCATCTTATTTAGGTCAATGTCTTGTATTGTTATTATTACATGGTTTTTGTTACTTTAATGTCAATGTCCAGTACATGACTGGATCTCGGCTCTATAGAGGGAAATCTCATCTGGGTCACCTTACTCCTAGATCTGTGTCATTTTACTGGCCTCTCCTTTAAGTGAGTGAAAAGTGTGTAATATCTCTGAGTATCCAGTAGAGGGCTACCCTCTACCAGTTTCATACCAGGCCCAGGCCTTGTAGGAACAGGAAGTGGTAGAGGAACAGGATGCCTGTGGAGAGGATAGCCCACCACATGTCCACCAGGGGTTCCGGCTTGTACACGCCTGAAGTGTCAGAGAAGAGAGAACTTAGAACATTATACAGACAATAAACAAGGCTGTAGATACAGTAATGGATTTCTGTCAGTTCACTTGCTGGGAATCACGGGTATCCAAGCTGGTCTTTTTAGTCTTGCTAAAATGATCCCAGCTGGCAGTGAATAATTTTCTTACAGAGACCCACTGTCGCCTTTCTGCCTTTTCACAATGTTCAAAAACAGTGCAGCGTTTGATGGGTTCGTGTTGAACAAGAACAGCTTAACCTCACTATTCATGCATTTTGTCCATACTCCGTTCCAGAGAGTACAGACTTATTCCCCTCCCCACCATGGTTTAGTCTTTGTGCCGTTTCACAAGAATAAATCACAGGCAACCTTAGCATTCATTAGACCCTCTCCGCAGAGCACCAAATCCCCCCTGCTCCTCCGTTCTGTCTGGGCTTGTGGGAGTCCCACGGAGGGTCAATGTGTTTAGAGGCCATCTCTCCATCACTGTGCTCTAGCCCAGACAGAGTCAATTAAGTCAGGGCCAGAGAGAGACAGCTCAGCAGCATAGAGCCAGGAACGGGGAGGGGGACCGTGAAAGACTCCATTCATTGTGCCCAGCGGACTCACTAGCACTCTGCCATCACAACAAAGGGAGAGCCAAGACATCCACATACACAGAGACTCCTTATCACAACGCCACCGTGAGCGTAGTTGTGACTTTGAGCTCCCTCTTTGTCTCTCTGCCGTTTCACATCAGTCCGTGGAAAAGAGGCTGGGTACTTGCAATAGTGACTCACAAATTCCACAGTATCATTGGCACAGTTCAGTTGTAACCACTCAACAGCATTACATCATACTTTTACCTCCTCTATAGTACACCTATTTGCTGTGATTTGTGGAGATCTTTGGCTCACTTGTATCTAGCTCTTTGGACGGTAATGTTTTATTTTCATAACTAAAAGCTGTTATGACTGCTCAGGACCCACCCTATTGTTAAGTGTTGAGTGCCTTCGGGAAGTTTTCAGATGCCTTCACATCCTTCACATTTTGTCGTAGACTGAAATTGTAATATTTTAAATACAGATCAAATCTACGCACCACAGTGGGGAAAAAAATATTTTAAAGACAAATTCCATTATATGGGAACTTATGTCTTTACAATTGTCCATTATATGGGATGCATCAGTCAGTTGTTCCAAATTCATGATAACACATGTCAACAGGGTAAGACGTGTCAATTTTCCTTTCCAGTTCAAGCATGCCTTGGAAGCAATTCTGCCCTAAAGGCAAACATGTGATTGGCTGACTCAATGGAGAGGGCGGGGCTTGCAGATCAAACAGGCAGAATGTTGTTTGATGACAATTCACCAGGCTTAGAACATGTCCCCACCCTAAGACCTAACCACTAACCTTCCCTAATTGAACGCTGAGTTGGGACATACAATGAGTCAACACACACTAAACATTTCTGTCTGCAGGGCAGATCTGTCACCAAGACTGGGTTGAGTATGTAAGAGACACTGGATATTTTTTTTGTTATGTATAAGCATGGCTACATCTCACCATGTAGTGAAGCAAATTTTAACCATAGACTTGATAATTCGGGATTTTAATCAGTTAAATTGTGCATAATTGTACTCCCATAGTTGAATGAATGGCCCATTTTTTTATTTACATTAGAAAATTCAGAGTTGATGCCAATTACAGAAAATGTGAACACATATTACAGCATATACTGACAGAATCCACCCATTTTGTAATTCAGTTCAAAGATGAAGTAAGATGAAGGCTCTTTTTCAAAATGAAATAGAAAATTAATAATTTGTCAAAGATGGGTCAAACTCCATATATCTGCTAGGCTGGAATTCATATTAGAAAACATGTCGAGTGCCTACAGAAAGTCTATAGCCACATGATGTTAACATTTTGTCATATCTGTGCCTTAGTTTTATTCATTGTAATTAACTCACCATCTTTACATTATACTCCACACTTAAGGGAATTGTTTACATTATTGCAAAATTAACTTTCAACATTAAAAATACAATACTATGATTAAAATGTAGTGATTCACATTAAATCAGGAATTATGATAAGATATTATTATTGTACGAATACCTTAGTTGGATGGTGAATCACAAAGATGTACCACCCAGCTTTCAAAATCAAGAAGAAACATATCTGGGGATGTGTTTAGATCAGTCTGTCTCCAAACAGGATGGCCATAAAATTAGGAGACACGCTGCCCTCTGTAACAGAGCTTAAACTCGGGTGGCAGTTCACCTTTCAACAGGACACCAGCCAAAGCTACAGTGGAGTAGCTAATATTGCTAAATCTAGGTGCCTAGCAGTCATAATTGCATAAGTGCTTCCACCAAGTATTAAGTTAGTGGGGTAGAGTCTCAGAATCTAATTATCATACTTACGTTTGTTTTTATACTTAATCTCTCATTTTATTTGACAATTAAAACAAATCCCTAGTGCAAATCCCTAGACACATGGAAACAATTCTTAATTGGAATGCGAGAAGCCCTGAGACAATGATGAAATGAAACATGAAATTGTGCTCTTTTGACTTTTAGGACCTCTAATTTGGGTGTGGTGGTTTTTCCCTGCCTGTGGCAAAGCAACGTAGAAGCAATCAGGGATGACACTGATGGGAACAGTCATCGATATTGAGCAGATGTTTCTACCTTGTTGTTATATTCTTGTTTTGATGATTTACATGTTAATTTAAAAAGAGCAATGCATGTCTACACTAGATGGCAACCTGTCATAGTTTTCCTCAGGTCTTCACCTCTCAGTACAACACCTCGCCCAACCAGGAGAAGCTCGTTCCTTGGTGAAGGAAGAAGTGATGAGAAACTCATGATGGTTCCATTTACTGGCAAAAGTGAAGCAGTCAGAATGGAGATTTCAAAGAACCATAAGTGCAAAGCCGTCACATACCTCCTTTCCTGAAGAGGTATAGAGGCACCAGGTAGAGCATGGAATGTTGGATGTAGTAGATCTCCTTCTCAAACGGAAGCTGAACACAGAAAAACAGAACAGATTTTAGGATCTAAATTATAATTAACAGCGCTCAGTGTCAACAAGATAATTACCAGAGTTCTGTATCTAAATGATTAACACTGGTTTCAATCATTATTACCCTTTTAGACCTTTAAACCATGTATGGATGCACATGTTTTAAACTTTGGAAAAACACAAAGGTATCAAACCATGACTGGTATTGTGTCTATGAATGAAAGTTACATTTTGGTTTGCATCATTTTAAAGCTGTCAAAAAAAAGAGAACCATTCCCAAAACATCTGGTTCATTAGAGTTGGGGAAATAGCCAGGCTTAAATGGTAATATCACTTTCATGCAAACATTACTTTCTGTGATTGTAATTAATCCTAGTTTTGTATTAAAATGTTCCTCATTTTAGAACTGACATACTTAACTTAATCAATTGAAATCTTTAATGTGGCTGCAGATCTGGCTTTTCTCTTTACTCCCTGGCACTATGCATCCAGAAGCTTTTGCAACTGTGCTGATTTGAATATTGTAACATAGGCCATTACAAACATAAACATGACACAGACAGGCAGTATAAACAGCAAAACCTGCCCACTTTCAAGCCATGTTTTCTCCCACTCATCAAGTAGTGGCATAGTCAAGGCTCAAACCTAGACTGTGGTGGTCAGCTAAGTGCTATGACATGAAAATATACATTTTGGTAATGGCAAGTGATGACCACAAGTGATGACAAAACAAAAATAGTGATCCTCCCGTTCACAGTAAAAGGGCGGGTAGAGGAGTGAGATAATGGCTAGAGCAGGAAGGGCGAGGCCTGTCACACCACAGGATACCAACTCTCTAGTATCGTTATAATGGAAAACCGCTGCAGGATTGGCCAGTTATAAGTGCCACACAAAGTCATTCTTTACACAAACTACTGTTGTCACAACACCACCACTATGTCTCCGATACCAATACCAGGTTTAGTTTGACAATACCCCATAGTGGTCCGCAAATAAACCACCCAACGGGAGACTAAAACATGTACACAGCTCCCAGAAATAATTTACATTGAAAACCAAGCCAACAACTGATAGAGGGCTGGTATCAAACTCACACCAAAAATCAAAGCAAACTATTAAAATCACAGGCTGTTCCAACTTCCAAATTTCTTTAATGGCAACTCATCATGTGACTCAGTAGTGTACATGGCCCCCATGTGCCTGTATGCACTGCCGGCAAAATCTGGGCATGTTCCTGATGATACAGCGGATGATGTCCAAGGGGATCTCCTCCCAGAGCTGAAACAGGGCATCATTGAGCTCCAGGACAGTCTGTGTCACTACTTGGTGGCATCAGATGCACCGATACATAATGACCCTGAGGTTCTCAATTGGATTCAGTTCTGGGGACTGCGAGTGTCAGTCAATGGCATCAATGCCTTCATCATCCAGGAACTGCCAACACACTCTGGCCACATGAGGCCACGCCATGCCAGGAGGAACCCAGTGCCCACTGCACCAGCGTAAGGTCTAAGGATTTCATCCAAGTGCCTAACAGCCGTCAGGGCAACTTTGGATAGCACAGGAAGGTCTGTGCAACCCACCAAGGATATCTCCCCCAGACCAGAACTGGCCCACCACCAAACCAGTCATTTTGGATGATGTTGCAGGCATCTTTAGACTCTTTCACGTCTGTCACAGGTTCTCAGTCTGAACCTGCTCTCATCTGTGCAGAGAATGGGGTGCCAATGGTGGAGGCCAAATCTGGGGTTCTCTGGCAAATGCCAATCAAGCATGGGATGTGGGCACTCATGGAATCTGTTTCTGACAATCAATCTTGCTTTTGCCTCTCCAATGCACCTGCTGTCCACTTCATTTGCACCAAAACAGTAGACATTGATTCACAATCACTTATGCTTCCTAACTGGACACATTGATATCCCTGTGGATTCATTGAGTTTGTGTTATACTTTGATGATTACGTGTTTCCTTATTTTTTTGCAGCAGTGTATTTCAACTGAACAAAACGACACTATATGGACAAAAGTATTGGGCCACACCTCTCATGGAATTCAGGTGTTTCATTCAGTCCCATTGCCACAGGTGTATAAAGTCAAGCACCCCCGCCTTTACAAAGCTTTTGCAGTCCGCCTTTACAAAGATTTGTGAAAGAATGGTCAATGAAGAGCTCAATGAAGTTGAGCATGGTACTGTAATATGATGATGGTCCCTCAGTTGTTGTATACACACACACACACACCTGTCATTCAGCCTATATAGACAGCTAGGTGTAGATGTGTGTGAGGAGCCTCAGTGTTTGTCCTGTGTTCCGGGTCACATGTCAACAGCGTAACCCCTGGCGGCAGGCCTGCAGGTTGGTCTCCTACTATTAATAAGTTACAACTTTGTGTCCCTCAACACACTTAAATGACCAACCCATGACCTGTTTGGGGGGTTAGTGGATCCATTGGGCATTTTACTTACTATTACAATAATTTTTTTCCAGAAGAAACACTGTTATTACAAGGGGTACATCCCATCGTGCCAGGCATCAGGGAAAAACAGCAATGTGTGTATTAGGTCAAAAATGTCTGATGTTTTCTCAAAATGACAACAACGGGTTTAACTACTCTCCTTTTATAAAGAATGTTGTCAAAACTTGCAAGCCATTAATTGTCATCTGCAAGTAGAACCATAACAGTTCTGTTGAACATTTAGTAACAAACCAATGCCCAGATCAGTGTGAAGACTTTTACAGCATAACCTTGAGTCTCTTCACTCTATAGTTATAGGCTACCAGTCACTCTTTAACTGGACCCGTCTGCACCCCACTGCAGAGGCCTTCCTCCCCACACAAAGGACAAAAACCTGAAACTGACATGCTCCATAGCAAGTGCTTTAAAACAATAAATGTACTGGATTTATGTCAAGCTCTACTCCACTGGGTCTCCTTGTTGGCTGTACCTAGTACCAAGGTGAAACCTTACAGAACATAAAGTAGGTCAGATCATTAGACTTTAGAGGATTTCACTACAACAGTATCACAATGAATATGTTACAGCATAGCTTTGTCTGGGAACGGGAACAATGCTGCTGAAGCTGAGAAACACACAGTGTAGTCAGAGTCATTGTGGCTGTGTCGAGCCGATTTTTATGCATGAGAGACAGAAGCACTTTTAAGACCATGAATTTGTTCGAGAAGGACGTAGCTAATAAAATGTGAAATAGGTTGAGTAAGGGAAATAAAGAGGGAATTTAATCTGGTTTGGTTTCCATTGCTGAGATGCGATTAGTAGCAAGAGACATTATTCCAGGGCATGGAGTGGAACATCTTACGGAAACATAAAATGCATCAATAAAAAAGCCTGAGGACAGAGGGAGGAAGTGGGGGATGTTAGCAGGGCAGTTTCACAGCTCTTCTGGCAGAAGCCAAGTACAACTACTGTTACAGGCCCTGCTTTCATTGTGTCAACTTCAATCAGAGTGTGGAAGGCACACCGAAACAATATATTCTTCTCCCAGATCAGATTCTGTGACCACGTCACCATGGTTACAAAAGTTGATATTTTACAGTAGAGTAAACAGACAGCAAATTGTTACTTTCTTTAAATCACGTCCTCATCCCTGTGTTTACCTTTCGGCTAAAGGGCATATGTTTTATGTTACTATTCAAGATGAATATTACATGCAATCTTTGGTGATTTATGTCCTGATTCTAGCTTCTTTTTAAAAATGTCTTTCCAAATACATATTAAATTTTAACTAGTCTATAAATGAAGCTCTTTGTCCGGCTGCCTCTTTTCTCTTGGGTGTCCCACTTCTCCAGAAGGGCCGCAAGCTCAACCCAGTCAAAACTCTTCTGTTCTGACACTCCGATGGTGGAACCAGCTTCCCCATTGATGACAGCCATATCATTAAGTAAGGTCTACTTACTATTACTGGTTTGCATGGTTGTTCCACCACGTTCAATTGCCTCAAGAGGAAAGTATTACTCCAAAGTTATTCCAAACAATTGTAAATGTTAATGTGTATGCATAAAGAAACAGGACAGACTGCAGTGTTGGGTTATAGATGTTAGTGGATGGTTCCTTACCAGTCTAGTGTTGACCACAGGGAAGACCAGGGCCAGTAAAGCACCGTTCAGCATATGAACCTGAAGCCTGTGGATAGACAGGGAACACATCAAATACAAAAGTCCAGTATACCTCAAAACAAAAAAGGGTTTGCTTAAGACCTAGGCATTGGCACTGCGCAACAGTTCCCGTCCCTGCGCTGGCAACAAGGGGAACAGAGTTGGACTGTGACCATGATGGGATTTAAGGTCATGATGAATTGTCTTGCCAATGGCTACAGTCACAGTCCACAACATTTTGACGTTGTAATCAATGATAATGCTCTTTTTGAAAACAAGCAATGACATTTCAAATCATTACATTTACTTTTTGGCATCGATCTTGGATTTGACTGCCTGCAGCCTTTCAAAATAAATGTGCAACAACCAAATATGTCAAAAATTTGTCAACGCCTGAATCCCTCTGACAGTGTTGGAATGGATCTCACTGCTCAGTTCTCTCACTGGCAGGGTAGAGCAGGAGTGATGTCACAGGCCAACATGCCCCTCCCCCTCACTGTAGAGCTACCCTGTGCTAAAAACAACATTATGGAATAATGCAGAACTAAAGCAAACATGATCATAGCAAACATGGATCATTTGACTGGCACAATCAATGGTGAAATAGAGTGTGCATTTATGAAATCAATCAAAATGAATGCTGTGCACATAGAAAAAAAGAGGAAATGCTCTACTAGATATGATAATGACAGTATGCATTAACAATTTTTCTAGATTGTCAGAAACTTCATTAAACCTTGTTGGAAATAAAAGCAGGTCAGACAGATAGAGGCTTTAACCGCTAGTCAAGAAAGCCAGAGGTTGCCAGATGGAATCCTAAACACAACAAGGTGGCAGGAATCAGTTGAGTAAGACCGTTAACCAGAATTCCTCCGGATAATTGCTCTGGCTAGAAGCAATTGAAAAATAAAAAAAATGTAGGGCAATAATTCCTTGTCCAAAAAGGTTAGATAAAAAGTGTTGAACTAAAAAAAACATATTAAAACAGAAAACACTATAGGCTGCCAATCTAGTAAAATTGTGTATATGGTTGAGACTGATACGGTCACCAGTTTTCACAGTGTATGTAAATAATCTGGTGTTTCCTCCACATGTACACAGGCCCAATGTACTGGTTGATCTTTCCCTCCTTGTCTTTCCACACAACCAAAATGTGTCACAGAAAATGCATATGCTAAATCACACAATTGATTAGGCTTCCAAGATTAAAATATGTGCAATGTTTTATCTGCTGTAGCACATTGAGGGGCACATTGTACTACAACATTACCCAAGATCGACCCAACGTCCTCCAGCAGAGAACAGTGACATCCAGCCCAAGACAGAGACATCAAGGCATTTTGACAAATGTCCTAAATCTGCGGCTGTTCCCACTTTAGCTTCAGACTGTGACAAACTCTTTAGGCAACCTACTTCACCAACCTCACTCAAAAATGTTACAGTCGCAACTTGATTATTAGAACTTAAATCTAAAATGTATTTTCCCTGTCTTCCAAAACATAAAGTGATTGTTTTGTTAGCTACATGCAGGGTTCAACATTACTGCTGGCCTTCTGGCCCGGGGCCTGTAGATAAAGACAGTGATTCGGATGGATGGATCCCGCCCAGGGACTAAAATCACCACATTTAAATGAAATAACTGTTCTCACAATAAAATGATTTGGGGTGCTTCTCCCCTTGGTGGGATACCGCGTGCCGTCTTTTTGACCAATGATATTAGATTATGAGATTCCGCCGTGTGGTGAACGTTGTGCTGCAGACTATGTGTGGGGAGTGCATATAGGCACGAGGGGGCCATACACACTACTGAGTCACAAGTTGGAACTGCCTGTGATTTCAATAGTTAACTTTGGTTTAACAATGGTTTTATTATGGTTGGAGCTTTTGGTTCCCATTGAATGTTGTTCATTGTCATTTTGTTCTCGTAAAAGTTTATGTTTTCGGTAGAAGTTCTGTTTTGGCATTTTTTTCCTAAACCCCAGAAAACCACTGCTACTAAAATATATGTACCTCGATACAGTACCAATACTGGTTTATGGTGTAAAATGTTTTTTTAGTATACTGTAAAATGATTGCTGAACATGCTACCCATGTTCAGAATACACTATATGGACACTTACATATTACACCCGCAGGAGCTTGTATGACATCCCATTATAATTACATAGGCGTTAATATCGAGTTTGTT
Source organism: Novumbra hubbsi (assembly GCA_016801125.1). Lineage (NCBI taxonomy): Eukaryota > Metazoa > Chordata > Actinopteri > Esociformes > Umbridae > Novumbra > Novumbra hubbsi. Next base: position 63,572 of record JACXGK010000279.1, read on the forward strand.
ACCCTCTTTGCAGCTATAACAGCTTCCACTGTTCCTAAAGCATTAATATTTACCTTCAGTGGAACTAAGGCGCATCAGCCAACCCCAGAAAAACAACCCCACAGCATTATACCTCCTCCACCAAACTTTACAGTTGGCACAATGCAGTCAGGCAGGAAACGTTCACCCAGACTCGTCCATCAGATTGCCAGATAGAAAAGCTTGGCATTGTGCTTAGTGATGTAAGGATTGCATACAGCTGCTCGACCATGGATGCCATAAAGCTCCTGGCGCACAGTTGAAGGGCGAATGCTAATGCCAGAGGAGATTTGGAATTCTGCAGTTAGAGTCAGCAGAGCATAGGCAACTTTTACGAACTATGCGCCTCAGCACTTTGCAACCCCGCTCTGTAACTTTACTTGTTTTGCCATTTCATGGCAGAGTTGCTGTAGTTCCTAAGTGCTTCCACTTTGCAATAATATCACTTACAGTTGATCGTGGAATAACTAGGAGGGAATACATTTCACAAAGTGACTTGTTGCAACAGTTGCATCCTATTACAGTACCATGCTCAAATTCAGTGAGCTCTATAAACAACACCATTTTGGGGGGATAAGTTAAACCATAACTGCATCACAGGCCCATCCATCTCAAATGGGCTAGGTTCAAATCTAAAAACATCTCAGTTGGACCAACAGACAAATATCCCCTTTCCTAGACCTCTTGTTCCCTTATACCAAGCACCTGCCATTAGACTTCATATCCCTGTGAGGGTTTAATGCAGACTTGTTGAGTTACATTTCTAACTGCAGACGTCTGTACTCCGGCAGTGATAGATATTCTAATCTTAATGACAGAGACAGTTTGTATCTACAACTGGTGGCGCTGCAGCCTGGGGTCCAAAATGCTGTAAAAATTAAATAAACATACTTAAGTAGGCCTAAATAAACAATGCCTGTAAAATGTCAGAACATAAAGCATTCTCCTGTTCAGGTAAACTGTGACACATTTTATGTAATTAAAAACAATATGATTGCTTCATGAACTTTTATCATTTAGTTTTTTGCAATGCTACAAATGTTAAAAAACAATGTGGTTTTGGAATGTCACAACCAACCGTTGACTGCTCTGTTGACATCCAGCACACAGTAACGCATCACACAGGGCCCTCCAAAAGTAGACACCCTAGGTAAATATGAACATAAAACAATGACGTTTTGTAACACCCTTTAATCATCTTGATTTTTGTGAAAAGGTCATGAATCTAATGTCAAAAAAATAAAAAAGACAAAAAACATTACGTATCACAATTATTGGCAGCCACACATTTAAAATATAAAATGTATAATTATACAGCTAGGTTGGACAAAATAGACATGGATTTCACGGGAACCGTAATCCTAAACATCACTAATATGACCTTAAATATCGTAATTGGTCAAAATATAAACATGGAAATTCACATGTTCACAATTTTGTATCTGAATACAAGTCACTTGTGAAAATCATATTTAAGATCAATGATAGTTGATAATATGAAAGCAATTTCATATCCAAATAGTTCCATATTATCTATTACAGCCAAATTGTCTCACAAAACAGTGCAGATCACTGCACGGATATCGTCACCTGAGAGCAGACAATGTAAAAGCGCATCACGGTTATAAAAGCCTTCCCATTAAAAATATTTGAACCATCTTGGTTTCCCAAATGCACAATGTGCAGTTATCCATTTTGCTTATGATCCCTTCCTGGTTTTCAGAGTCTTACAAGCAAAGTTTATGTAGAACAGAAGGTAGCCGGCTGAATGTCAACAGCAATAGCCAGAGCACATCCAAAGCTTAGGGAAACAAAGTGTTTCAGTTGGTATAGAACTTTCGGTTAACGTGAAATTGGACATCAGCAATTCAAAACAAACTGTCATTAACAAAAGGCCTTTTTAAAAAGTTGTCATCATATAAACAAAAATCTCACGTCACACTGTTGACTTTTCCCCTAATAACCGGGGTCATCATTTAAATGAGGACCAGACCGCAGTGGGACGAAGCTAGGGCCTTGTCCTGTAACGGTCATGGCACCACAGTGCTGAAGTCAGACAGTAGTCTTGATCAAATATAAATAAACTGAGACCCTCTATGGCCCAAAGAGTTAACTCTCTCCCCCATTGGTTATTCTCTAATGCAGTGTTCAGGCCTGACTTCAAAAGCCCCCAGCCTAAAATGTTAACTCATACTGTGGCAACATTCATTCCGGCCAAGAACCAAGAGCAAGGCCTGCAGTACGTTCGGAAGGAAGTAAACTAACACATAACCTGTTAATTAGTCAGAAGCGCTCTCAATCATTCCTTATGTAGGCCCACTGGAAGTCAGCAACAGGGACAGTACATTTCTCCTGCCAGAGAAGATCAGGCAGAGACATCTCAGATAACCATTTCCGCCCTGTCTCTACACGGGACTGTCTATATAAATCATCTTAAAGAGATTTACACCCTAATCTACTTAAGTTTTCATGAAGCCATAAGGCCAGTCTCCAGTAAGTCTCATTGGATCTCCCTCTTTCCGCAAGGGAGGGCTAATGCAACTGGCTACTGAAACTTTACTACTAAGTGAAGTAGTTTCGATGGATAAATGTGAGCGTGCCCTTTACATTAGATCTCTGCTACCCAACCAGAAGCCAACGGGCACAGACGTTATGAATCAGGTTGGGGCCAGGTAGGGCCTCTGCTTTTGGTCAATGACATGTATGATAAAGACATGTACAGAATTTTGTGAACATGCATACAATTACCTCCAGAGAGCTACGGGTGTGCATGTTTCTGACCACACTGTCAAAAACAGAATTCTCTAGTGGAAACTGTGTTCATAGCCCAGCACTGTGCAGCTCAACTGGCATTCGCCAGAGAACATCAGAATTAGTAGATCCACCCCTGGTGCCCCGTTCTCGTCACAGATGAGAGCCGATTCACACGTGACCAGTTTGGGGGTGGGTCAGCGATGGTCTGGGGAGGCATATACTTAGAGGGCTCCATGAGCTAGCCTACGGTACCATGACTGCGCTTGGGTGCCGGTCTAACCCATCGTCAGACCTTATGCTGATGCAGTGGACCCTGGGTTAATCCAGGTGCAAGGGATTGCCCAGCCTCATGTGGCTAGAGTGTGTAGGCAGTTCCAGCATTGTCACATTGCCAGGAAAAAAAATCTCTGGTTGAAACAGCCTGTGATTTCAGTTGTTTACTTTGATTTTCATGGAATCCAGCCCTAAATCGGTTGGTGATTGTTTTCCACTGACCTCGTCATTTTGTTCCTTTAATTTTTTCCTGAGCAGTCTATAATGCTACTGTCAAATACAAATCACTGTCAAGAAATAAACAGTTCAAAAGTTTGCATACCCAGGCAGAAATTGTGAAATGTTGGCAATCATTTTGAAAATTTGACTGATCATGAAAGAACACTATCCTTTCCTAAAAGACAGTTATCATATAAAGTCATGCATTATCACATAGTTGTTTGGCTCCTTATTGAATCATAATTATAACAGAAATCACCCAAATCGCCCTGAACAAAAGTTTACCTAACCTTGAATATTGGCCTTGTTACAGAAACACATTGACACACTGAATAAATGACAATTAAAGGTTAATTTCCAACACCTGTGGCTTTTAAAATGTAAAATAGTGTGTGTGTATAAATTGTCAATGAGCTCTTGGGCTCTTTATTAGCTCTCACGTGGATGCACTGAGCAGGCTAGATACTGAGCCATGGGGAGCAGAAAATAACTGTCAAAAGACTGGCGTAACAAGGTAATGTAACTTTATAAAGATGAAAAAGAAAGTAAAAAGATATCCAAAGCCTTGAAAATGCCAGTCAGTACTGTACAATAACTTATTAAGAAGTGGGGATCTCTTGATATTTACACAAGGTCAGGTAGACCAAGAAAGATTTCAGCTACAACTGCCAGAGGATTGTTCGGGATACAAAGAAAAACCCACAGGTAACCACAAGAGAAATACAGGCAGCTCTGGAAAAAAGACGATGTGGTTGTTTCATGGAGGACAATACGACGATACTTAAACAAAAATGAGCTGCATGGTCAAGTTGCCACCAAGTATTACAAAAGACTGCATGCTGTCATTGTTGCTAAAGGGGGCAATACACAATATTAAGAACAAAGGGTTTGCAGACTTTTGAACAGGGGTCATTTCTTGACATACAGTTGAATATGAATCCCATAAGAAATAAAAGTGAAAGTGTTTTGCCGGCTTACTCATGTTTTCTTATAATGGTTCATACATAACCAATTCTCCAAGGGTATGCAAACTTGAGCACAACTGTATGCATATACAGTTGCAAAGTATGCAAAGTTTCACAAACATGCAAATATCCCAAAACAAATCATGAAAATAAAGGATTATTCTTTTTTTATGTTCTAACATGTTTTTGTGAATGTTACACTATGTCTACTGCATTTCACAGATGTGACTTGAGAGATGTTCCAACAATAATATTGGAATTAACTACATTTGCTACAGTATAAGGATGTTTGGGTGCTACAGTGGTCAGCATTGCTCAGTGCGAAGCTAGCTTGTGGCTTCATTTTAAACCTTTTTCTTAACATAATCTCCTTATCTGATTTCATTCCCGGGCTAAATTACGTAGTCTATTAGGTGAATTGGTTGAGTAGAAAGACAATATTCATGTAGCTAACTGGGTGATGAAAACTTGAAAGTCACCTGTGACCAACTTCAATACTTATTACCCAACTATATGAAAGGGAAGGTTAACGACCTACTGGTTTCCAAGGTCTACCAAAATAGTCTGCTGTTTTGATATTTAATCTTTGACAATTATAAACTGCTGAAAACATTCTCCCAAAATAGCCTTAATGCTTGCAAAAGTTTCAACGTATAGTGCCTTTGGAAGGTATTTAGAGGGCTTCAGTTTATCCACATTTTATTTGTTTAGGACTTGATGGACCTCCAAAAAATTTGTTTATGGGTTCCACCATTGTACTTCAGACTTTGAGATTGTGTTTTTAATGGACTTAGATGGATGACTGAAAATATATGGGTAATGAGGGACATTTCAACATCTAAATAACCCTGGTCACAAGAACTGAGTCAGACTCAGTGAGATTTCTCAATGATGATTTCCAACCAGAGGGTGGATAAATCCCACTTCCTCAAATTTAGTACACACATTCTTTATTCTGTTCCTATGTACACATTTTAGAAAGTGTCCTTGCAGTAATTAGAAATGATACCCCTTCTCAAGCACTGTCAAAATAGACAGCATGCGTTGGTGAGACATATGTTGAATGGGGTACAAGCCAGGGTTTTGGCAGGGCTACTTAAGGTTAGGCTAAGGTTATGACAAGAATGGGCCAAAGCAAACATGCCTGGGTAGGGCTTTGGAGTCTGGCGTTATGGTTTCACATAGCTAAAGCAAAATGACACCTTCAAAAGTAGGCCTGTGGTCATGAGAACGGAATGAGTAGGTACCAGGTGTGATGGTGGTTGGATGAGGTTGCAAAATGAAAGCCGGCTGAGGCATTTTAGGATCTTATGATAGAGGCAATGTATAAACTAGAGGTACTCACCTAAAGATGACCATGGCTGTTTTACATGGTGGACAGGCCAGCAGAAATATCTTTGGAAGAGAAAGAAAAAGCAAACATTTATAATTTATTTATATTGATCTTACACTCCATACCTGGTCCCTTCCATGCCACTGTAAAGCATACTGGGCTTGCTGCTGTGCTACATTGGTTGTGGTGGTTCCCAGAGCGTTCACAGACTATGTATAGAACATTGCAAACAGTTTGACCAGCAAAAATGCAGTGCATGTCCCCTAACAGCATGTCTAATGTGTGAGACATTTACAAACAACATGATATAATATAATACAAAATAGGAATGCCAATGTATGTTGAATCATTGGACACGAGTGCATCTATATATTAAAGTGGACAGATGGTTGGAAAGAGGATAAACATGTTAGGGAATTAATTATATCTTTGAATAGCGTAGTTTACGACACACATATTGATGCACCCAAATATGTAGCAATACTTTTTCTTACAGTGTATCCTTTTTTATCCGGTAAATGTTTTTTTCAAGAAAAAATACCTGTCAAAAGTCTGGACAAGCCAACTCCAACTACTAGGGTATTTCTTTACCATAATAGTAGCAATAAATACAAAATAGAAATAAATGCAAAATTATGAAATAACACACTTGCATGCATTACATGCATTAACCAAAAAAGTGTTAAACAGATCAAAATGCATTGCATAGTTCAGATTCTTCAAAGTAGCCACCGTATTCCTTTTGTGACAGCTTTACACAAGCTTGGCATTCTGTCAACTAGATTCATGAGGTAGCCACCTGGAATAAATTTCAATTAACAGGTGTGCCTTTAAAAAAAAAAAATCTAAAATGTTCTGTCATAAAGCATTCGTGCCCATACACTATGACGTGCCAAATTAGGGTTAGTACACAGAAAAAAATCTATTATGTCTGCACGGCAGTAATCCATATTATGGAAAAAGAGAAACAACAGTCAAACAGCATGAATCAGACATTGTTGGTTAAAATTTCTGCCAAAAGGTCACTAATGAATAACACAGATAAAAGCCTTGTTGGGCAAAGAAACAAGATAAATGGACATTTAACCGACAGAAATCTGAGGGTCTGGCAAGTGCAAATTTAAGATTCGTTGAACAGATGAACCTCCACATAGGTGTCCAAACGGTTGACTGGTACTGCAGGTCACATTGAACAAATGGAATTAAATGTCAACTGAATCTACAAAAACATTTAGTGTAACAGCATAAAATGCTCATGTCACTTCATTTAATGTCACACCCTTCTGTCCAAACTGTTAAATATTGTGACCCCATAATTATTGGGACAGTAAAGTCAACGTTGCTTTTTGCAGTACACTCAAGGCATATGAAAACATGATTAAAAGATGAATGAAGCACAAGTACATCTTTTCACCTGTCATTTCGGTTCATTTCACATATTTTCTTACCAACTAAGAACAACAACACTGTTATTATATGAAGTCCCATCCCCATATTTAAAGTCAACCTAAGTATGTACATTTACCTTATCTGTTTTTAATTGATCTCCAGCTGCATTGTTCACACAAACAGGAGCTGTAAATGTCTACAGTTCTATTCTTCGCATTCTGCTTTTGAAACCGCTGGATTCAACAACACCAGTAGGTGACAGAAGAATCACCAGAGCTGTGAAATATAACCCTAATATACATGCATTTGCAAAGTATCCACAGCGCTTTTTCCAAATGTTATGTTGCAGCCTTATTCCAAAATGTATTCAATACTTTGTTTCTACACACAATACCACATAATGACAGTGAAAAACATTTGTTTAATATTTTTAACAGATTTGGAAAAATTAAAAACAAAACTATAAACATGTACATAAATATTAACAGCCTTTAATCAATACTTCGTTGAAGCACCTTTGGCTGCAATTACAATCTCAAGTCTTTTTGAGTATGATGCAACAAGCTTGGCACACCTACTTTGGACAGTTTCTCCCATTCTTCTTTGCAGGACCTCTCATTGCACAGCCATTTTCAGATCTCTCCAGAGATGTTCAATCGGGGTAAAGTCTGGGCTCTGGCTGTGTGGCCACTCAAGGACATTCACAGAGTTGTCCCGAAGCCTCTCCTTCGTTAACTTGGCTGTGTGTTTAGGGTCCTTGTCCTGTTGGAAGAATAACATTTCCCCCAGTGTGAGGTCCATAGCGCTCGGCAGCAGGTTTCCATAAAGGATGGTTTGTACATTGTTGCATTCATCTTTCCATCAATCCAGACTAGTCTCCCAGTTCTTGCCCCTGAAAAACATCCACACAGCATGATTCTGTCACTACCATGCTTCACTGTAAGGATGGTATTTGCCAGGTGATGAGCAGCGCCTCCAGACATGACGCTTGGCATTCAGGTCAAAGTGTTACATTTCTGTTTTAGACTAGCAAATTTGGTTTCTCATGGTCAGAGTCCTTTAGGTGCCCTTTGACAAACTCCACACGGGCTGTCATGTGCCTTCTACTGAGGAGTGGCTTCCGTCAGGCCACTCTCCTATACCAGCCTGATTTGTGGAGTGCTGCAGAGATGGTTGTCCTTACGGAAGGTTAACCCATCTTCACAGAGAAACCCTGGGAAGTTGGCCACTGTGCTCATTGGGACCTTCAATGATGCATTAATTTTTCTGTACCCTTCCCCAGATCAGTGCCTCGATACAATCCTGTCTCAGAGGTCTACAAACAATTCCTTGGACTTCATGGCTTGGTTTGTGCTCTGACATGCACTGTCAACTGTGGGACCTTATATAGAAAGATGTGTGCCTTTTCAAATCATGTCCAATCAACTGAATTCACCACAGGTGGACTCTTTGTAGTAGAAAGTAGTAAAAACATCTCAAGGATGATCAGTGGAAACAAAATGCACCTGAGCTCCATTTTGAGTATCCTGGCAAAGGCTGTAAACACTTACATAAACGTGATTTATTTGCAACAATTTCCAAAACACTTTTCACATTATCATCATGAGGGAAAAAAGTAATACAATCAATTTTGGAATAAGACTGTAACATAAAACATTTTTGAAAAAGTGAAGTGCTGTAAGTGTCCATGAAATCGCCAACAACCTCCAGTATGCAGTCACAGCCTACTGTTCACAGAAAACGGTCAGCAGAATTAAAGGAAAAACTACAAGATGCAAATCACCAATCAGCACTCAAAACCAAGGCCAGATCTGTGAAACTTGGTTAAGATAGTGTCATGGCATAGGCATGCATTGCTGCCTCTGAAACCGGCTCAGACCTCTTTATTGATGATTCAAAAGAAGGCAGTAGCACAATTAATTCAGTAGTGTACAGAAGACCCAAATGTACATAAAGTTGCCAACAAACACACTGGGTGGCAAGTCACTATTCAACAGGATAATGACTGAAACCACAATAAGATTTCAACCATAGATGTTCAATCGTATTTAAAATCTTGCCTACAGTAGGGAATCAGAATCCACTTCATACTAACTAGATACCTGAACCTTTAATACAGTAAATAAATTACCAGACTGCATTTGACACTGCATTACTGCTTCTTCAGAACACTTGCCTCAGCACCCAAAAGCAGCCTTCAAAGGTGGCACCCTGTCCATTACCAAGCCATTATAATTTAGATGTTTTTTCCAATGTTTTTTTTTTTAAGCTGTGTATATCACAAATGAACTGGCTATGCAGCCAGAGCTCTAAGAATTTCAGAGTTTATAATTCTCCATTCCTATCATTCCCCTTTATGTTTATCAAAAACCTGGGTCATATGACTTGTTAGACTTCGAGAGTTTTTGTCACTGACCTTGAAAGTGCAATTGCAAGCTCTTTATCTAATCATACCAATGTAAATTTACTCTGGGACGTTCTTATCTTCACAAAAGAAAGATAAACATATCAGACTTCTAAAGCCAACAACATTTAAACTTAGGGTCACTCTGTAATCAGACTTATTTGTTAATTGCTATTTGCTTGGGTGCAATGAAAAGCAGTGTGCGTATGAGAACAATCTGTCCTTCCATTCGTTTTCTGACAGAGCCAGAAAAGTGGCCAGCTAATTACAGCCTGTAGGCAGAGCAGAGTAGGGGAGTGAGGAGCGAGCCCAGGCAGTCTGTTGGGAGTAGGGTCAGCTGTGATGTGAAACACCAAGTGGAATCTCATTTGGAATGTGACTTAATGGGATGACATCAGCATCTCCGGCCACAGGATGCCATGCTCAAATCCCATATGTTCTTAGCAGGATAACCATACAGTAGCATCTCTTCCTTTTAGACTTGGCTCCTTTCACGGAGAAGCTTCCCGTGTGACACGCATACAGTACAGCAACACTGGGCATATATAGTCAAATATGCCCAGAGTCAAAGTCTTCAGAATTGTCACCTTAGAGCAGGGGCGTCAAACAGGTTCCACGGAGGGCTGAGTGTACGCAGATTTTCACTCTCACCTTGTATTTGATTGATTCATTATGTCACTAATTGGTTAGGTCTACCCTAACCTGGTTGTTTAGTTCTGAACTGGGAACCAATTAACAGGAAAAAACAAGACATGCAGACACTCGGCCCTCCGTGGAACCGGTTTGACACCCCTGCCTTAGAGTAATAAAAAGTGAATGACTTTAGTAAAGGCTACCAACCTGAAGCATAGTATTTTTCAAAATTTCTTCTGTGGCACAGGTGATATTGTAAATAGTATCATAATGTAATTGAAATAGTTCCACTGCCGCAGTCAGTTTTTTGTCAAATGTATTGTTTTTTGTATTTAATTGTAAGGTCTTTCCGACACTGACATTTGCCTACAACTACTAAACTGTGTGGTTGTTTCAACAAGCTATTTTAAAATGTATGTTCCTGGATAAGACTATCTGATAAATAACTAAGATGTAAAAATGCATCTCTGGGCCCTACAGGCACTACGGACAAATGTGTCAGGATGTGAAGCAACTTTCTGTGAATGTGTTGGACTGAGCATCTTGGGAGCAGAGGGATCTGGGGCTTCACTATCGCCTTGACATCTTTAGAGCAGAGGGATCTGTGGCTTCGCTATCACCTAGACATCTTTGGAGCTGAGGGATCTGGGGCTTCACTATCGCCTTGACATCTTTAGAGCAGAGGGATCTGGGGCTTCGCTATCACCTAGACATCTTTGGAGCTGAGGGATCTGGGGCTTCACTATCGCCTTGACATCTTAGGAGCAGAGGGATCTGGGGCTTCACTATCACCTTGACATCTTTGGAGCAGAGGGATCTGGGGCTTCATGATCGCATTGACATCTTGGGAGCAGAGAGATCTGGGGCTTCATATTCGCCTTGACAGACCAAGAAAAGCATTAAAAAGACATTCTTGGCATGTTCTCTGAACAAGACAAAAACCTGGTTCAGGGATATCAACCTCTCCAGTTAGGAAACATATGCAATTGGGAATCAATGTCACATGTTTTGATGCAAATGAAAGTGAAAACTGGTGCACTACAGGCAACAGATAAACAACCCCCAAAAAGGGAATGGCTTTGCAGGAGGTGGCCACAGACAATTACTATGTCCTCATCCTTCCAGATTCTTATCCAGTTGTGCATTTTGCTGTATTTCCCAGTACAGTCTCAAGAGCACTGAGGGGATACCAGGAGGCTGTTACATGAGGAGAGATGGACAGGGCTGTAGAAGTGCATCAACCCAGGGGCAGGACCGTTATCTGCTCCTTTGAGCGAGGAATAACAGTAGAAGCAATGCCAGAGCCCTACAAAACATCAGAAACATCCTCTAGTGGGACCTGTGCTCACAGCCCAGCACAGTGCAGCTTGGATGACATTCGCCAGAGAACACCAGAAATGTCAGGTCCGCCATTGGCGCCACGTTCTCTTCACAGATCAGGTTCCCACTGAGCATGTGACAGATTCATCTAGAAATGCTGTGTTGTATGTTACGCTGCCTGCCGCATCATCCCGAAAGACTGTTTGGTGGTGGGTCAGCAATGGTCTGGGGGTGGCACATAACAGTGTGCTAGCCAACGGTACCCTGACTTCTGTTAGGTACCGGTAGGGCTGTCGCAATTATTACATAATCACTTGATCGCAATGATTTACTCAGATTGCAATTTATTTTATGGCAACAAACAATTTTGCACAATCTTTAGATTCCAAAATAAAACATTTCTATAAGGAAGTTTAACGCCAACGTTAGAAACGTCTGAACAGATACCATGTGAAACATGTGCAGCTCAATCAGGCCTCAAGGTAGCTTAGAATTGTTTTGCAATGTAATTTCGCAACATTATTATTTAATAAACAAACACATTTGAGTTGCTGTTGCTGTCCTATAGCATAATAAAATCAATCATCCTTTTACAATTTAAACTTAATTAATTAACTGTCCCTGAAAACACTTTTTGCGAAGTTAGTTAGGCCTACATAATATTTTTAGGTAAAGCTATGTCAAAAAACTAAGCTATAATATTGTGCACAGCGTAAGGAGGTGAAACGTCACAACGCGCGAGCATATTTAATTGACATTCTCCAAACTTGGAAAGAAAGCCGCAGTTCCTTCCCGACACTTGGCTATTACGGAGTCTTTCATGCGAGTGACAAAATACAAACGTGAAAGTGCCAGATGGCGCCCATTAACAGATGACTGGGTAACACCATATATAGCCAAAGAAATTATGCCGTTTAATATGGTTGAAAAAAAATACATTTAAAGAAATACTGCAAAAAGCTGACGCGCAGTAAAAATTGCCCAGAAAAACGTACTTCTCCAAAACTGCTATCCCAAATTAATACAACCAATGAAGGGTGAAATTCTCAAGGATTTAAAAGAAAATTACTTTTACTCAGCAACTAGACATGTGTTCAAGCTTAAAAATCACCCCATACGTGAGCTTAACAATACATTACCTTACCAGTGACTGGACTCTACAGTCAAAGTGATTAGAAACAAGATATACACCAGAAAAATCACACAGCTGATAAACTTGCAGAATGCCTTCAGGCTGCTTTGGCAGATTGGGAATTAGATGATCTGAAAATGTCCTGTATAAATACAGATAATGGTTGTAACACAGAAAGTACATGTGTATTTGTGCAACAGGTACTGCCTCTGAAAATGTTCAGTAAGGCTGGCAACATTGTGACCCCAGTGAGATGTTGCCTTAAGCCAGATACGGTCAACATGTTAGTGTTTCTTTCCCGTAATTTACCTAGCCAGTGAGGAGCAGAATAGTCTGTGGTTGTGGGATATGTAAATATGGTCGGTTTAAGCCATAGTTGTTTTTTTTAGATTGTAGGTTATTTTTAGTAGTCATCTTTTCAGTGATAGGCTTTGTGTATTTAAGTTATTATTTATTTAATATCTGCCCAGTGCCCTTTCTGCTCATAAAGATGAACACAGAAATAATATATATTCATAAATACAGATCCAGTGTTTATTAATTACTTCTTCATAAGGCTAATGTGTATTATTACAATATTACCATGCTTAAGATACTAATAGTGTCATAAAATTAGACAATTAAATCTATAATCGCAATTATTTGTGTGACAATTAATCGTGAACTAAAATGTCATAATTGTGACAGCCCTAGGTACCGGCACAAAATCCTGACCCATCGTCAGATGGGTCCTGGGTTCCTCCTGGTGCAGGACAATGCGCAGCCTCATGTGCCCATATGTGTAGACAGTTTTGTCAATGAATTACACTATATAAAGTAAAGACTTTTACTTGTATGTAAGATTTCCTTATTTGGTTTCAGCATTTGTAAATGCATCTTTACATTAGGTAGACCCATCCTTTCCAAGATGCTCTTTTGATTTCTCATCATGTTACTGACCGGTTGCCAATTAACCTAATTAGTCAGGTTGTTTTTTAGCATTACAACTTTCATAGACTTTTGTTGCCCCTATCCCAACTTTTTTTTAAACGGGTTGCTTGCATCAAATTTAAAGTGGTCATTAATTTGTCAAGAAACCATAAGATTTCAGTTTCAACACCTGATATGTTGTCTTGATATCGGGACAGATCTCTTAATCATTTAATTCAGGTGTTTCATTCAGTCCCATTGGTCACAAGTTTATACAATCAAGCACCTAGCCATGCAGTCTGCCATCACAAACATTTGAGTTCTAAAGAGCTGAATTTGAGCATGGTACTGTAATAGGATACCACCATTGCAACAAGTCAGTTCGTGAAATTTCTTCCCTCCTTGATCAAATGCATGTGGTAATATTGCAAAGTGAAAGCGTTTAGGAACCACAGCAACTCAGCCATTCATAGTGCGTAAAAGTCACCAACGCTCTGCTGACTTTAAACCTCCTCTGAGATTAACATCAGCACTAAAATGGCGCCACTGGACTCTGGAGCAGTGAATACGTGTTCTGTGGAGCTACAAATCATGCTTCTTATCTGATGGACAAGACTGGGTTTGGTGAATCCCAGGAGAACATTTCCGGCCAAACTGCATTGTGCCAAGTGTAAAGTTTGGTGGAGGAGGGCTAAGGCTATTGGGTTGTTTTTCAAGGGCTGACCTAGGCCCCTTAGTTCCACTGAAGGGAAATGCTAATGCCTCGGCTTACCAAGACATTTTGGAACATTCTATGCTTACAACAGTTTGGGGAAGGCCCTTCTCTGTTTCAGCATGACTGTGCTCTAGTGCACAAAACAAGGTCCATGGAGGCATGGTTGGATGAATTTGGTGTGGAAGAACTTGAATGGCCCGCACAGAACCCGGACCTCAACCCTATTGTAAACACCTTTGGGGTGAACTAGTACAGAAACCTCACCAATGCTCTTCTGGAAGAAAAGGAAAAACCCAGACACACTTTAAGGTTTTGTAAAAAGTCTTCCCAGAAGAGTGGAAGCTGTTACAGCTGCAAAAGGGGGACCAACTAGACATGAATGTATATGGTTTTAAATTCAAATGTCATAAAAAATGTGTGTCCCAAAACTTTGGTCCATAGTGTATCTGAAATGAAAATTTCCACAACCGTAAAACCATAGTAGGAACAAACCACAGTTGCAGTAAGGCACAGTAGAGGATGGTTAACTACAACCATGTTTAAATATAGCGCAGTACAGTAGAGCCTAAACTGCAAGTCACTACATTTCAGTAACATGGGAAAGTTATCTTTTTGACTGTACTATATTTTCTCTTTAATGAGCTGTACTATAGTACCAAAATAAACATTCCTATTTTGCATTACTGAAATATTCCAAATTCTGCATGTGTCCCAGGTAGCAATTTTAAAAGGCAGTGAAAAATTAATAATTCACACTAGATAAGAGCATCTGCTAAATTACTAATATCAATGTTGGTATACTCAACTGTATTATGATGTAGGCCTACTGAAGTTTGAGTTTAACTCAACCGTAGTGCTAAAATAAACCTTACTGAACAAAATGAATTTTACTTTACTGTACTGTACTGAAATCTATAACCGTGAAATGCAATATACTGCAAACAACACTGCTATACAGTAGCAGGCTGAAAAACAGACCTCTGCCTTCTACAGAATTATTTTGGCCGCATGGCTGTTTTTTTTACTCTGACATGCACTGTCGACTGTGGGTCCTTATATAGTCAAGTGTGTGCCTTCCCAAACTACATCCAATCAATTAAAGGATGCAGCCAGGCTCAATTTTAAGTGCCATAAAATCTGAACATACTTAAAAATGTACAATTTAATCATTGTTAAAAAATGTGTTTATTTAAAACCGGTTTTTGCTTTGTCATCATGGGGTGTTCTGTGTAGACTGATGATTTTAGAATAAGGCTGTGACATAAGAAAATTTTGAAAAAGTTAAGGGTGAAGGGCTGTAAATACTTGCATGGTATATCACTAAATCAAACTTTTGAGACTATGTTGTGGACATTTTACAGGACACTACATATTTTGCCATTGACTGAGGATCCTGATTTATACCATAACATACCCAGGTCACTTGCCAGAGTGAGTTCGTATGTATTAGAAGCCTTATGTCATAAACAAAAATGAATCATTAGAATTGCCTTACTTAATAGCAAATTAGCTAACAGACAACTGCAATATGTATGCAACTTGATGCTTTTGTGTAGTCAGAATTGCAGTGTTATTCATGCAGCTAATAACACAAAGACAGTAAATAATAAAAACGTTTTGAATAAAATGTTGCCTCAGTAGATTGCAAATAAACTAACGGCAATGTGTCTAACAAGACACCTTTGTATTGTTAGAAATGTAGTTGTATTTTATTCATCTGAGAAAACAAGTATAGACAATATTTCCCTTGTGGCAGGAAATAGATGTGGAAGGATGCCTTTTGTGAACAAAACTGAATGGTAAACATTTGAAGTTTAGCTTAGTTGAACATGAAAACATGATCTCAAAAACAACATTAACAGGATTGTTGAGGGAAATAATGCCACCAGTCTTAGTTGGAAGTGTTCTTTGTGAATTGCTGCTTTAGCTAGATCGGGTAGCAGTTTCAATTAACCCTTTACACCCCAGTAGAACACTAGAATGCTGCTGTAAATTCCAGATAATTATTCTTAAATATCATCATATTGTATCACATTTCAAACAAATAGATACAGCACGAAACTAAGAACAAATTCAAATGACAAGTTAAGTTTGCTTTAAAGAGCACATCCTCATCTTAAATTTGACACCACATTCTTGTAACTATGAATAATATATATTGTTTTCTAAACACATTGGAACTGGCTTCGAGGTCCAGATTTGAAGAACCCTGTTAGTTGTCTAGTTATCAATGGCAGTTTCCATTTATGAATGGAATATTGCAAAAAAACATTTCAAACATCCAACTAATTAGCCAACTACACCCCTAAATACCCAAACTGAGGAAACAACCATTCCAGCTCGCTATAGGATTCTAAAGGAATGAAAAACACGAGACTGAAACAGATAAGATGAAACATGAAACAGATAAGACCAAACTCTTCAACACGCCTACAGTCAAGTGCTTTCCAAATGCTGTAGGCTGTGGCTCAGTCTACACTCTCCCAACCCACACCTCATGGTCAGACAGAAGATGACTGAACAACAATCCGATCTTTGTGGACTAGCTAGGCAGCTACTCAAGCCATATATCGCAAAGGGTCTCCATAGTCAAATTGTGCTTGCATCTTTAAATGTTACCATTTAAGATTTCACATTTCTCTCTCGCATCAATTCTTTATGCTGATCATGGTAGACAAGGTCCACTACACTCTATTGGAATATCCATGTTTACAATTGAGCATTTTTATTCCAGTAGGCAGTGGTTCTCCAGTCCTGATCTGGAGCTATGCTAAACAGAGTTGAGTGAAAACATATGGCAAGCCTAAGTAAAACCGTTTAATTGGGAGTATGTGCTGAAACAGAAAGAATTGACACAAGCTCTGTACATACAGTAGGTTTCTACACAGAAATGCTAACCACATTTAACACTAATAATGTAGTAGGACCATCTAAAGTTCAATCTTAAACCGGTTAGACAAATTGTAAAAGACATGTTTAAGTCTTTTGTGAATGTCATGCATGCTTGCAAAATATGGTTGTTGGTTCTTTGTTAAATGTTAACACAGCGGCTTGGTTCAAGCATTTTTGCTGAACAGTTTTTGCTTGGCTGGTTAAAAGCATAACAGAAGGTTTAACTAAGTGAATCGGTAGATGCCATCAAAGTTCTCAATTTGTTTACAGATGCGTAAGAAAAGTATTTGCCACTTTCCGATATTGTAATTTAATGCTCCGATCTTAATCCAAATCCATACATTAAACAAGGGAACCTGACGAAACAAATAAAATGTGTAGGCCACTTTTTTTTAAGGTTATGCAAAAAACAATGCCCTCCAGTAAAGAAGTGATTAGCCCCTAACATACAAAAAGTGATCCAAATTCAGACGCACAGCCTGCAATTATGTTTAGCCCACTCTTCCAGCTTTCATTCAGCAAGAGGTGTTGGCATCATAATACTGGTGGTTCAAATGCAGAGTGCTGATAGGCTGAAGGCTGTAGTATATTTATGCAAGAAGACATAAGGTGGTGTTGTATACGGCCAATATACCACACACTATTTTCTTAGGCAAAACATACAGCAGAGTACCTGGAAGCAGCACCTAGCCATACCACCGGTGATGTCTAAATGGCCATTATAAGCCAGGTTCTTCAAATCCTGAATGTAGATTGTCTGATAGCTGTGGTATAAGTAAGCAATAACACACCATAGGGTGTGGTATATGGCTAATAAACCCATGCAAAGAGCTGCTCAGTGTAACAAAGAATCAGGAAGTGCCTGGACACAGCGCTTAGCCTTGGTGTATTGGCAATATATAATACAATTCTGAGATGCCTAATTACTCCTCCAAACGCAATTTGGTCAATAGAAATATATCACAACTGTAATACACGGTATCATAAACCACGGCTATCAGCATTCAGGATTCTAACCACTCAGTTTATAAGAAATAGTACAACACGAGTAACAATCACATCACTTAACTGCTGTAATCGTGTTAGAATCTAGTTTAAAAAGCATTAAAGCATTTTAGGAGTTTTGGGGTATCTTGTCAATATGCCACAGCTATGCACGGTTTTCAGGGACTCCGCAATGTGTCGGGTCTGCAAACAACTCTTAGCTGTGGTAGGTATATCGCTTAAAAACACTACCGCTTTCAGCATTCCGGATTTGAACCACTTGTTTGATGATTACCCCCAACTCAGTTGAATTTAAAGCAGCTCTGCCTGGCTTGCACTTGAATGTCGATAGCTACTACACCGAGCATATTGTACTTCGTATTATTCATTCCTGTGGTTGTCCTACAATGTTGGATAAGACGTAAATTACATTTGAAAATCAAATTTTAGACATTTTCTGGTAATGTCTAAAATGTCAATTAAAATCATCCCAAAAAAACAGGATGAAGTGAGAAAGGTTTTTAAAAGGATGTAAAGGTGATTCTAGTATGGAATCTTACC
Organism: Novumbra hubbsi; assembly: GCA_016801125.1. Taxonomy (NCBI): domain Eukaryota; kingdom Metazoa; phylum Chordata; class Actinopteri; order Esociformes; family Umbridae; genus Novumbra; species Novumbra hubbsi. The sequence goes on from JACXGK010000279.1 coordinate 82,073, forward strand.
TGCACCATGGTCATAACATGACACGGATTCAGTAAGTATATCACGGTCTTCGTTGCGAATTTGAATCCGACCTCTACTCCAAACGTCATGCATAATGCAACCAGCAACAGGTTCTTGCCCAAACTGTCCTCTTTCGTCCCTGGTCCATCTTTTGCGATCACTTTGAGTTCTTTACAAATGTTGATTTTTCTCAGAGCGACGACAACTTCCACGATGGAAATAAGCACCATCACAAAACTCTCGCTGATACGTTGTTGCGGTGCAAGAAAGGCGGCACATTCGGGGCCCCCGTTGCCTTCAAACTTAGGGTCAACACCGCCGTACAACCAGTCTAATAGACTGTAAATGTTATATCTAGACATATTCCTCTTCTCGTATTGGAAAAGGTACGAACAAGACGGAATAAAAGATAGCACACTGACTTCTTGTCGAAACATGAACTGCAGTATTTCCCCTCGGTTGTGATCACTCTATGAAGCAAGGGCAGAAATATATCCACCACAGCTGCCACCGCCTGCCTTTCTTGACAGGTAAACGTAGTAGTGGCAACTCCGTTAGCTGCTGTTCCCAGCTAGCTTGTGTGAACTCGAACTCCGGGCCCGGTTTGTGTGCATTAAACATAAATAGCAAAATTAAAGTTTTTAGTACAAACTCCACCTAGCTAAAGGTTCAAAGTAATCACGTTATTTGTTGTTTTTACCGGCATTATGCCATAGTTTAGGCACCAATTAGCAGCGGCAATTAATGCTAGCCAGAAAAGGTTAGCAACTGCAACCAAAGATATGGCTAACTGGGCGGTGGGAGAAAAAAACTGTCCCAAATAATCTACGACGTCGAGCTGTAGTCCTTCCGTTGCTATTTCTATTCCATTAAGGAAATGTCTGGCTCACAGTAGCACGATTTGTCATCAGCAAACTGGATTTCGAAGATATGCCATCGATCAAGCACGAGTGAAGAGATTACATTTAACTAGCAATAGCAAGCTAACTAATACTGTTGAGTCCACGTGCGTCTTAATTATTGCAGTTCTAGTTACAACGCCGAGTCTTCTATATATGTTGTATTACATGTTTTCAAAAAAACGTTACTGTGTTACAAAAATCATTGTACCCCTATCCACGCAAAATCTCTTAAACACTTTTAATTTTCGTCTCAAAAAAGGAAAATGATTTCCGTGTTTGGATTGCTGCGTAAACCCCGCCCCTTTGCAAATAACGTTGACTGAGATACCTGCAACTGCTTTTTACATAAATACAATAATGCTATATCTGATCTGATGTATAAATTATTCGTTAAGAATAGCACCGTTTTTGAATAGCTATATGAGGAGGCAAATGGTTTCTAGATAGAAACCACTTGTTTATATCGTTTATTATTATTACTTAATTTGTCACATGTTGGGTATAACCGTCCATAATTCTGATTATCCGAGTCAACATGATAAGTCAACTTCAGTCCCGAGATTCAGTCGCGGAATCCCCAAAAACGTTTAACCCTCAATGGCAAAGTTTCCATGATTCACATTCTAGAGGTGCGTTAATTTTGCTTGGAAGTCACGTTCCCGAACAACTATTGGTCCCAAACAAGGCGTTTACACAGAACGTTCCTGAACGTTGTTGGAAATAGGCCTACTGTGCTTGTAAGTGCATTAACCTTGGTTGTTCCGAAACGAATATAAAAAACGTTTAAACTGTCAAAAAGAATGTATTAACCACAATGTACTTACTATAAATTAATTGATGGTAATCATACTTACTGTTTGAAAAAAGTCAAAGTTAATAATCCAGGTACAAAGTCAAGAACATTATAGTACCCTCTAGCTCTGCACCTCTAAGCCTGTTGTTCTTTGTCTTCATCGGAACCTTCTCATCAGGGATTAGATCAGGGACACCAAGTGAGTGCAATGCATGATGAAGTAGAACAGCAAGTTGGCTCATGATATCGTAGGGTGTGTTGAGTACCACTTTGATAGAAAGTTTGGATTGTGGTTTGTTAGCAGCTGCTTTATGGCCACTGTCCTTATGGCAGCTGCAATAACTTGTATGAAGAGGCCTATGGTTGTATATAAGTACAGTGTATTATATATGTATTATATAACTCGGACCTCTTGGTCTCCAGACAGGAGGAGATCATTGCAGATCCTTAAACTATTAGTGAGCGACATATGCTTAAGCTAGGATAAGAAATAAAATATTGGATGTGTCTCGGTTCCTGTACAATCTACGCATGTGACAATCAAATCTCGTTAGCAATGTTAGTGCGTGCATGCCCTCTAGTGGTTTTTCACCACGGCTGATGTGATCGAAAGTGTCAAATGAGTGGGCAAAGTATCACATATTCCCCTCATTTGCATGTTTACGTGCGCCTCCGCCATTTGCACAAATGTCCCAAAGCTGAAAGAACGAACATTTTTGTGTGTAACCTGCCGAGGTCCTTTTAAGCAAAACGAAAGCAAAAAAAAAACTTAATGTGAGCGTGCTTCTGAAATCTCTTTTTAAACTTAAAACACATGAAATACTAGTTTAACTGTGTTTAACATCAAAACAGCTAAGGGGATTTGTGGAATTAAATGTACTGCTTGTTTTGTTTTTCAAACGTTTAACATATATTGCATAATTAATTTATTTTATACATTTACATTTTAGTAATTTAGCATACGCTCTTATCCTCAGTGCTTTCCTGTTAAGGTGTCTTGGAAAACCAACATCTGACAATTACACTAATTACATTTTTTGAAAAATGAGTTGGCAAATTCAAAGTTAAGTTACGATTGGTTCGATATTTCATTTCTGTATATTTATTGTCTAATTATGCATAATGATGACCCAGTTTGTGATCAGCAAACCAAATTATCAAGGAGGGATTTGATTTGGAAGTCCCTCTCAATTGTATAAAATGTCAGATTATCTTAAATGGTGATATCTTTAATAGAACACGTTTTCTCCCATTTACACCCTCTAACCATCTCTAGGTGATGTCAGTCAAAAAATGGGCTTCTGACTTTCTGTTTTATAATGTTACCCCACACATCTACTACATGCCTGCACTCATCCCATTATTCTGAGGGTAATTTGTGTATGCACTAACTATAAGTAAGAATATACAATTAATGCAACCAAGATGTAAAAATATAACATAAATTCATGCATTTCCTTAAATGTCTTTTGCTCTGGGTAAAACCCAGAGCAAAAGCTGGAAGAACCACTTTGATGTGAATTATCCACTTCGATGTAATATACTGTCTCCCTCCCAGTTACTATAAAAACCAATGAAAAATTTCTGTTAAGCAACCCTAGGGTACACCATGCAAAAGCGTTGTCATGCAACAGTGTGAGAGAGGAGAGCCCTGCTCAAAACAAACAAGCATTCTGGGTCACCAAGTGTGGTTAATTTTCCTAGAATCAAACAACACCCCCCCCCCCTGTTTTCATTTACAGTTTTTATAAAAAGCTATCACTTTGATATTTGAATACAGACTATCACCCATTATACCACTTCATTATTAATTACATCACTTTTGTTTTGAAACAACTTTGCCTGTGGGCTTTGATTGGAAATGTATTGGAAATTAACTTTCAAACTTGCAAAATGTATTTCTGGTCACTTGTGCCAGATGATATAATTCCCTTACTCAATGACAAATAAAAGCCCCACTTACTCTCAAAGTGGGCGGTAGAGAAAGTTACTTCATCTACTCTGGGCTTCAAAACATTAGAAAGTTCCCCCTTTATGGATGTTGGTTTTAGTATGATTCACCAAAATGTTTATGCAAATGAAAGAAAAACGAACGAAGATGACAGAGAAAATAATGAAATTCTGTTTTCTTGAAAAGATGATGAGATCACTGCAGAACAAAGGTCAAATATGCCCCTACTCATCAGGTACTCTTTCTGCTGTATATGTCATCAAATACTTATGATAGAGAGGAGCCATGACATTTCTAAAGGCATAATAAACTTTGTGGATATTAAGATATCATTCCAATAATACTGACCCTGCATGAACCATCACGGCCAGTTCTTTGTCTTACGTGACTGTCTTGTAATCAGAGAAAATGACACCTGTTACTGTATTCTTTATTTTGGTTGTTTTTAACCAATTGTGTTCTGAAACGCATAGATTTGAATCCATTAAACAAAAAATCACCTATGCTGATTTCCCAAATATATCAAACAAAAACATGTTTATAAAGAAACACATTGTGAATTTTCAAGAATGAGGCATAAATACAACTTTTTCTAATTTGATCAATTGTTTTTAAGTTACCTTTAATCACAACTGTTGCATGCTGGTCTTATTTGTAGAAAGAAGAGAACATTTACAAAAAGCATTCTGAAATTATTATAGACGATCTGTAGAATGTGTTAAATTACTTATCAGCAACTGCTAGTTTTTCAAATGCGATATTTTTGTTAGAGTCTTTGATAGTAGTTATCACCATTTATGGAAATATTAAGCATAATAGTGCATCAAAGAGCTACAAGAATTGGCTGTGGGGACAGTCCCTAAAAGGTGACTAATTTATAATTCCCATCCAGGTGCCGGGAGAGACCCAGGGGAAATTTGATTAAATGTGACAGTACTAAAAGGCAACCCAGAGGAACCGAACCTCTCTGACACACAATCATAATACAAGTCAATGTTTTAAGTACTCTATTCTGCAACCAAGGAAGTTCATTTTCATGTATTCTTAGAATTCGGGGTCTACTGAAGCAGGAAGGATGTGGAGCAATAGGCAGCACTGCTAAGAGGCACCAGGCAAGGGGTTCAGAGGAGGCGCTGGTTTGTCTTTGAAAAAAATGTTTATTCTGTTCTATCTGATTATTTTACTACATTTTCAAATGTAGGATATTTAATCCAAAGCAGAGGTATGTATTACAGCTTCTTCTATAGAGATTTTCACATTATAATGTCTCAAAACCAATAAATCATTACTGGCTGTTAAATATATCTAGTGGATGATAAGAATTCATAGAGTACATTTTTGATTCCATGCAGTTGGAATAAAATGTAGCAAATTTGTGTGTTTGTGACAATATCATGTAGTCACTCTACGTTCAATAAAAATGTAAAGTTGTGCAATTAACATTGACTGTCGAATGTTTACATTAATAATATAATGAACATAGATCACTCACCTGTTCTCATATAAGTAATCAACGTGTTGAATTTATGTTGTAAATGCAGTCTGGACACTAGTTTGATAACCAAATAAACATGATATAATAACTGGGGCACGGGGTTCCAATTTCGTTCCTACAGGTACAGTTACAGACACTTTCACTTTAGCAGTGTCCTTTAAACATAAAATAATTCTGGGTTTTTGATAAACTGTTCTGTAATGATATTCAGTGTAACTCATACAGTAAATTAAAATGTAAACGTGGATTCAGTCTAAATAAGAAACCTACTATTGTTCCTATTATCTAACCTACCATCTTCCAGACATTTTCAAGAAGTTGCTATTCATTAGCTAATTGCCAGGTTAACAAGGATATATGTATTTAAATCACAGTACAAAGACTATACTTATTTATATATCCATTGTGTTGCAGCCACCTTAACGATGGATCTGTTTGGATTGGAACCTTCAACATGGCGCAATGAGACAAAGATGTCCTTGGCTGACCCAGTACACAGTGTATGGTCTGTGTAAACTAAGTACAGCTACATCTGTTTACTGGGTCAGTAATGATGTTAAAAGCTGCATTTTCCCAGACTGGACCATTAAGCCAACTTTGTTTATGTTTAATAAGTTTAATAGTTTTAATTATTTCTTGGAATATTACATTTGACTTATGTTTTAATTATTCATACTAATACATGATAATATAATGATATTCATTATAAAACCTGTCTAACATCAAAAAATAAAAGCCTTAAAAGTATGAATCTAGTCAGTGGCTGTATTCTGTTTAGTAATTGGGCTGTTAAATATTTTACAAGTGGTACATACTGTCTTAATATCTCAATATTCTATGAAAGCTTCCTCGCTTTGTATCTATTCTCTAATAAAATGTATTTGACACCTTAATTACATTGTGCTTGATACTGTGTTTTCTTCAGATGCATATTTTGTTTTTCCTTTATTGTAGCAGGGAGTCTCACTGAGACCCTGGTGTCTGCCAGACCAGTGTAATGAAATTACAGAGCTATCATATAATAAACTTTTTCTTAAGGTGCTTCTTCTGCCAAACAAATACAAATCAATTGACAGAATACACCTAGGATACCACCCTATACACTACAGGCTGTCACTATGTGGCAGATCACCTTGAATTAAGGCCTATAGACAGGTTCCAGTCTGTGTGTCTCTGTGTCTTTTCCAAGCAGTTTTATTGACGGACAACAAAATAAAGTTTTCAGTTCAGCCTACATGTAGATTCCCTGTAATGCCTTCCTGATGGCATCAGTTGATGGCATCAGTTGGAAAACTGTGTTCCATTTGTGGGGGTTCGATGTAAACATCAAGCCATTCTGGTGACAGCCTTCTTCAAAATGTCATCCCTATTATCTCACTACCTTCCCTGTCTGCCTGAACTTTGACATTCCATGTCATAATGCTGTGCTCTAGGATTGTTACATTTTGGATCTATAGATGTTCTTGTTGACACAAAACCGAGGCACCATGAAGGAAAAGTCTCTTTAGAATATTGTGATCTTTTTAGCCTAAACACGGTGCTCTACTTTATTTATTATTTATTTTAAATAATTCAACATAATATCAACACACAAACTAGTTGTTTAATCAAGTTTCCTTAAGTTTGAAATAGGCCTATTCACCTACCTTTCCTGTTTAATAAAGCATAGCTTTGACTATGGATTTGTTTTTTATTTATTAGAACATTTCATCAGAATTTTCCCAAATTACATTTCATATTTAGTAATTTTACAGAAATTCTTATAATCAGTGATTTACAATTAGAGCATTCTAGGAGTAACAACCAAACAACACTGTAGTAGGAACTATATTTTACTCAATTATCAATTTAAATAACTAGGTCATAAAAGTAAGAAACAAAAAGATATGTCCTTTTATGTCTAATCTCAGAAATGCAGTTGTTTTGTTTATTATATTTGATAAATCTATGGGATTATATGCAACATACATACATACATACATTCCAGAAGTGTAAGATGTTATTGTATGGCAATAATATGCCAATGAAATGCAACCTTACAATAAATTCCACTGTCTTCATACACCATAACGTAAAATGAACATTTATACCACATACACATTAACTCCCTGATTTATTAAAAATGTAATCATAATAATCTACATATATACTTTCTGTTACTATTTAGCTTTAAAATTAATTAAACAGCCTTTTTAAATATGCACACTATGTAAAACTTTATGATATTAACTTTAAAATCTAGGTTCTTGATTGTGTTGTGTTTGTTAAAAAGAATGTCTTTCAAGTCTTCCCAGTTTACCACAGTGGAAAATTATTTAGGAATGATTTAGAAGAATAGGTGTCCCAGGGGCCACATCAGGATTTTGAAGGACACATTTGTTTCGTAATCATACATGATTTGCATGACAAAGAAGTTCAATAATTAAAACATTTATTCCGTAGTTCCATTAAAATGTCTAAATAATTTAAAATCTGATAAAAGAATGTGCTGGTGAGTCATGTTTTTCCAATATTTTTGTTTTAAGGGAAAGTTCGGGCCGCGGGCCGTTGTTTGCCCACCCTTGTGTTAAAGTCATAATGGCAATCACAACATGGCAACGAGCCAATTTTGATCTGCATCAAGTGATATTACGAATGGGCTGTGTAATTACGTCCGGGTTGAAACTCAGTGCATAAAAAAATGGCCGAGAAGAAGAAAGGTGAGAAACAAGCTAGCTGACAAAGGACATAGTTTAATATGGTTATTCTTGCAAACTGTCAATACAACATTGAGTCGGTAATCTGTTTGAATACATACTATTCTGTCAAGCGAACTGTGTGAATTTGGCTTTTATTTAAATGTATGCACGTGAACACAGTTGCTGTCCTTCAGAAAGTTAGCTAGTTAGCTAAAATCTTCAGAGTTGTTATGAAAGTTAGCGATTTAGCTAGCAAGTTGAATCGCTGATAACTTGCTAACTTGGAATCTTGGTGCAATATCAGCATTTTAATAGGGTATAATATATTTTTTCACGTGGTTACTAAGTACAATTTGCTAGCTAGCTTTCAGTATTTTAAGCGTATACGTAATATCTATAGCTAGTTACAACATGGTGTTGTTACTGCTATTGCTAACCTGACACACAATCACTTCTAGCTGGTAAATTACATTATACCTATTACATTACTGACGTTATCTCTTTACCACTATTTCCTATGACCTCAGAGGATGGTATTGTGAAGTCCATGTTACAGGAAACTATTTTGATGTATTCATATTCTTCATTGATAGCCGCTATTGGGGGTATTACTAAAATATTTTAATAAAAAAATTAAATAAACAAAAGTGTCTCAATATGTATGTAGCACATTTATAAAAAGGATATGGTGTTAACTAGCCCAGCCAGTGTGTTTGTTTACACAGATGACATCTTTTGACTAAGATAATCCCAGGTTAGTCAGACAGAAAGTGAAACTGATGCCCGTCGAATCTCCTTGGGCAGGCTGTTTTAGGTTTGCATTTGAGGTGTCTTGAGGCCTGGATTTGTAAAGGTCAGTGTAGTCAACTGTCTGTAATCAGGTGCAGTATAACACTTCAGCTACACTACACACGTCGGATTGGATTGACATAACAAGCCTGACATTCTCTCTGCTACCCCTGAAACCAACCAAAATTAGAGGACAATAAGGGTTTTAAGATGTTTTTATTTCTTGTCCCACCAATGTAGTTATCTTTTGAGTTTCTAACAACCTTGAGTGACTTGTGTGAATAAAAACTTGCACTGACCAAAGAATAAGTGAATACACACAATATAATTTTCCTAAAAACATTTAACTTAATGTAGACTTTATAATGGCTTCTTATAAACAATTTAGGAAATTCACTGTAGATTGTTGTAAAAAGGTTGTTTATTTTTTTCTTCCAAAAATGGACTGTGGTACTCCGTCTGTGCTTGGGCAAGTATATGCCCCCAAACTTCAGCATTTCTGTTTTTTGCAGTGTTTATACTACTCAAATATTTTATCAAAATCAGCACCATTAGTGATTCTCAAAGTATTGGCTATTATTAAATAAATCTATATAGATCCATTATTTTTTCTGCATAATTTCTTTTGTACCCTGAATTTAAAAAGGAAAAAAACATCACCAAACAATATACACAATATTCATACTGTTAGGTTTGTGAAGGTGAAAATACTGCCAACCAACATTTTGAAGTGTTTTGTCAGGTCACGTGAGCAAAGGACTTTTCTGATTATTTATGATGATTTGTTTTTCTAGATAAGAGTGAGGAGGCTTTTGAGGTCATGGACATGGTCGAGTATGCCAAGAAACAGAGATGGTGGAATAAAATCTTTGGCAAGAACTCTGGGCCAGTAGCGGAGAAGTATAATGTCGCCACCCAACTTGCCATTGGAGGAGTGTCTGGCTGGTGAGTTGATCAGTACTTAAAGAGGCAGTCTGAGAAATTTGCAACAAACCTTGCTACAATTGTCTTTAGAAATCATGGAATTAATTGAATGGAGTCCACTATTTAGCAATCAAGGTTTTACGTGATTTCAGGTTAAATACACCTATCTATGGGAGGTCCCGCAGTTAATACAATTCCTAACAAACTGTGATTGATGCACAACTGTGAATCAGTTGTGCATCAATCAATTTGACTGATTGCATGTGGTGACACTAACACACCAAATGGAGATAAGATTATATGGTCTGATTAGAGCTATTTTTGACGTTTTGAAAATGCTTTTTTGTGTCTGGTCCTGGAGAGCTTAAAATAGAGGATAAAATAGTGAATTACACAGAAACCTGGGACTTTTGTTCACAGTGAATTAAGATTTTGATATTTTTATACACCTGATTTGTGATTTGTTCCCTTATTTCTTTTCCAGCAGTGTATGAACAAATATTCAGCAGATATAAGCCAATGTATATCTGGTGGTATAATTGAACTAGTTATCTTGTTGTATGTGTGTTTGACTGTTGTTTTCTTTTCTTTTAGGTGTGCAGGATATTTGTTCCAGAAAGTTGGGAAGCTGGCCGCTTCAGCAGTGGGTGGAGGCTTCTTTTTGCTTCAGGTATGCGTTGCATCTTTCTTTGTTTATTGTGTTGTTGTTTGAATATTTACCCATATTTAACACACATGTTCATGCTTATGTTGCACTACAACAAATACATGTTTTATGACTGATTTTAATGGGTGTCTTTTCATTTAATTCTAGATCGCCAATCACACAGGGTACATCAAAGTGGATTGGAAAAGAGTGGAACGTGATGTAAACAAAGCCAAGAAGCAGCTAAAGTTGAATACAGAAAAGCCAAGTAGGGAAGTGAGAACAAAAGTGGATGAGGTAAGAGGAATAGACATGGTCAGAAATCGTATCTCACATCTTATCTTGTATTGTTCTCATTATATGGACAGGGCCATTGAGGCATCCCCAATTTGAAGCAGATTATTTTAGTATAAAAAGCATGAATAAGGGGTAGACTATAAGAACTGGTTTTCCTGTTAATCGTGTTAGTCATTTTATCCTGCTTTTCCTTAACCCAATAGAAGTACACTGATCAGCCATAACATTTTGACCACCTGCCTAATATTGTGTAGGTCCCCCCTTTGGCCACCAAAACAGCCCATCAAGGCATGACTCCCCTTGAAAGGGGTACACTGGTATCTGGACGTTAGCAGCAGAAGTCATGTAAATTGCGAGGTGGGGCCTCCATGGATCGGACTTGTTTGTCCAGCACATCCCACAGATGCTCGATTGGACTGAGATCTGGGTAATTTGAAGGCCAAGTCAACACCCCAAACTGTGTTCCTCAAACCAATCCTGAGACATTTTTCCTTTATGGCAGGGCGCATTTTCCTGCTGAAAGAGGCCAATGCCATCAGGAAATATTGTTTCCATGAAAGGATGTACATAGTCTGCTACAATGCTTAGTTAGGTGGTACGTGTCAAGTGATATCTACATGAATGGCAGGACCCAAAGTTTCCCTGCAGAACATTGCCCAAAGCATCACACTGCCTCCACCGGCTTGCCTTCTTCTCATTGTGCATCCTGTGTACCATGTGTTCTCCAGGTAGCACAGTCATCCATATGATGTAAAAGAAAACATGATATAATCACACCAGGCCACCTTCCAGTTCTGATGCTCGTATGTCCATTGTTGGCGCTTTCGGCTGTGGACAGGGTTCAGCATGGGCATCCTGACTATTCTGTGGCTATGCAGCCCCACACACAACAAACAGCGATCCATTGTGTGTTCTGACTCTTTTATTTGATCAGAACCAGTGTTACCTTTTTCAGCAATTTGAGCTACAGTAGCTCGTCTGTTGACCACACAGGCCAGCCTTGGATCCCCACGTGCATTAATATGTTCACCACTTTTTCTTCCTTGAACCACTTTTGATGGGTGCTGACCGGGAACACCCCATAAGAGCTGCAGTTTTGGAGATGCTCTGACCCAGTACACTAGCCAGAACAATTTGGCCCTTGTCATAGTCACTAAGATCTCTACCCTTGCCCATGTTCCCTGCTTCTAACACATCAACTCTGAGGACTAAATGTTCACTTGCTGCCTAATATATCTCACCCACTGACAGGTACAGAGATTATAAGTGTTATTCACTTCCCCTTTTAGTAGTCATAATGTTATGGCTGATTGGTGTATTAGTCGATACCTTTAGAAATGGTGTAAGCCTGCTATGGTGTTGCTCATGTTAAAACACATTTTTACTAATATTAAATATGCTCAGGAATATTGATAGAATGTTTAAGCATTCCAGACATTGTTTGCTTAAATTCTTATCAAAACTCTACAGAACTTTAACAAACATTGTGTATTTTTGTCTTATCAGGTGCAGACATTTGTGAAGAAGAATATTGTTCTTACAGGAGGGTTTGCTGGGGGATTTCTGCTGGGCTTGGCTTCTTAAGAGCCTAGTTATTTTGTCTTTATATTTTGTGTCAAATACATGGTTGGAAAAAGCTTGTAAATCTGAATCAATCTATATCTGTCTAGATATGCAAGACTACCTATCAATAATATGTTGTCCAAATGCAAATCATAGGCTTAAAGTGTTCTAGGGCCCATGGACATCTGGCCATTTTGAAAAACAAGAGCAGACCATTTAAATGTTTGGGGCGAGGTTTATGCATGGGATTGTTTACATCTGGTAAAACTTCAGTTATCTTTTCTAATGAATGCTCTTGTGTATTAAGTACGTTATATTATTTAGATCCACCCACAGTATTTATAGATGCTTGTAAATGTTTTTAGTCAGACGGAACTGCAGCAACGCCCTTTAATCTGTAATTTTGTCATATGCATGTTACATGCAGAAATACAACATTTATGAGTAAATATTGAACCAGTAGACCAGGCCAAAATACATTAAGTTAACTATCATTTGGTACATATTCTATGTTCTATTTTAAAGTGATATTCAAAGACATTTACACTGTGTGCATATGTCCCCAATAGTAATTATGTCTTTACCAGTGAAGGAATTTGTTTATAAATTATTTATTTGAGACCAAGGTGTTTCTAATTCTGTAGTTGAGACTGAATTCTGAATGTGTGAAATTACACATTGTGCTCATTATAGTTGCACTATAAAAACGGCCTAACCAATGTACACATTACTAAACAAAACAATCAAGGAAGATGTCAATCGCACTTCACATGAAATGCAGAGATGAGAAATTTCTGTTCACTCCAATGTTTTATCTAATAATGTCTGTTACTTTGTTTATTACCATAACTCGCATTAAGCAATTGGAAAATCTCTTAAAAGCTTAAATGTATTTTTCACTGTTAATGCAATATTTTGTTAGGCAAATTTTAAAACTCAAGGGACCGATTTCACAGACCCCAATTAAGCCTCGTACAGGATTTAAACAAGATCAATGGAGTTTTCTATTGAACTTAATTTTTTTTTCTCACATTAAGCTTAGTCCTACACTAAGCTTAATCCGTGTCTGCGAAACCGTCCCTAGGAGTAATACCAAGTCAACTGTCTTGAATGATGTAGTTTGCCAGTTTCACTGATATTGTTACAGTACTTGAACATCACTGGACCCCATCCTTCTATTATCATTTACTGTCAATATAAACAACAACACTTTAATATGTTTTGGTTTGTCATTGTCTACAATGTTTACAGATAAGAAAGTTGTCCAGTTGCCACAATCAGGTCAGGTTGCAGCCAGGCTTTTAGGCTCTGTAGATTTCTGTTCCCTAGCGAACCCTGAGCAGCAGACGGAGTTCTCGCCTGCGTGTTCACAGCACACACGCATAGCTCTTATCACGTCATCGCACCTGCTCTCTATGTACTTGTTGGCTGGGTAGGAAATAAAGTGGGTTAGTGTTATACAAGAAACTCAGTGGGTAATCAAAACATTTATTCACATTATAGATTATATCAAAAGTACACAAGACGGTGGGGGAAAATAACCTTGTAAACATTTCTGAATTGCGCATGCTTGCTTCTGACAAGGATCTTTTCGTGGCATTTTCCCAACCTATAAAAAAAAAAACATTACATGGACAATCAACATTAACTGAGCAGCAGTATATATCATTTGTTTCGCCTATGATATTAATATTACTATAATTCTATACCGGTTTGTTCTTCAACAACTCTAAAAACGTCCCTGAATCCCGTGTGCATACCCAAATGAAGTCCGACAGGATTGTCTGTCCTACGGATTTTGTTGATTGAACTGTAGATATAAATACGTTTTTTTTATCTCTGGAAATGTATTTTCTGCTTGCAAATAACGTGCATTGAAGATGTTGAGGCCTAGTGATTAAATTGAATGTACAGTGTAAACGTCCACATCATATAGGCAGAGATATGTGTGCCATTTTAGCTTAGTCAATTTAAGTCTACCTCACTCATTGGCTGGCTGATCCCTCGTGATGACCTGGTTGGAGTTGTTCACATGACTAAATGCGTGTTGCATTTCCGCCGTGTCCGTGTGTTCATTACAATTTGCACAGACGTTTCTGTAGCCATTCAAATATTACGGGAATAGCCGACTGGCTCAAAATACTCTCAGTTCAAAATTCCACGCACTTAACTATATTAAAAAGCTGTTGCCTTCAACACTAACCAGCTCAAACCCTAATGGACCACATACGATGGTCAGCCCCTAGCAACATCGGAATGTTATTATTGTAACACAGGTGTTAAGCAGTTAATAAAAAAGCTTGCTATAGTTTGTGGAGTTTTCTAGCTATTGACTAGATAGACTAGTACTTTTTACAGATAGACAGCTAGTTATATAATTAACATGGCAGTGAGTGCAGTTCACCTCGAATCTGATGCCTTTTTGGTTTGCATGAATCATGCATTAAGTACCGAGAAAGAGGAAGTTATGGGACTTTGCATCGGAGAGGTAACATTTAATAGTTAGGTTCTTGTACTTATTTGTCTAAAAATTATAACTTCAGCAGTAGCATATTGGCATTGATAACAAGCTGAATAAATGTTGTGCCTGCTAACCACGCTCGCTCAACAGTACAAAGGTAGACCAAATCAATGCTGAGACTAGATTCCAGATATTATGTTTTCTAACTGAACGATCTATTTACATAGGTTGACACCAACCGCATCGTCCACATACATTCTGTTATTATACTCCGACGATCAGACAAGAGGAAGGATCGCGTTGAAATCTCTCCTGAGCAGCTGTCTTCTGCGGCTACAGAAGCTGAGATATCCTTTTTGCAGCTTTTCATAACAATTCATTATTTCTGATAGGGTCTTGCAGTAGACCAGTATTGTGTCAGTAATGTCTTCAGGACATAGGTCTCATAGGATTCATAAGAACACTTAGATATACATGTAATGGTCAATTTCCTTATTAAGACCTACCGGTTGGCAGATATGACTGGACGGCCAATGCGTGTAGTGGGTTGGTACCACTCCCACCCCCATATCACCGTTTGGCCATCACATGTGGGTAAGAACATGGTCTAGACCTTCCTTTCTCTACCATATAAATCCCACAATGTTAGTTTTCACTGTCATCGAAAAAGTTTTCAGTCTGATATTCACGTTCTATCACAGACGTAAGGACCCAGGCCATGTACCAAATGATGGACCAGGGATTTGTTGGGTTAATATTCTCCTGCTTTATTGAGGATAAAAACACTAAAGTAAGATTTTAATATTAGCTACTTTTAAAATGTAATTTTGTTTTACAAAGGTGTATCAACCAAATTCTGTTATGTTCTCAGACTGGTCGTGTTCTCTACACCTGCTTCCAGTCTGTGCAAGCCCAAAAAGGCTCTGAGTAAGTGTTTGAAAATGTCTGTTTGCAATAAAATATTTTTTCTTGCTGTTTAGTGTATTAGTATTTATGTCTTGATGTAGCCCTCATGATTACTAACTTTAAAAGTTAAAAATCATTCAGCCCTTAGCGGTTGATTATTTAATAATATCGGCACACTGCAAAACTTTTCCCTGATCTGTGTTGAAAAAGGTATGAGAGAATTGAGATTCCAATTCATGTGGTTCCCCACGAGGCCATTGGGAAAGTATGCCTTGAATCAGCAGTGGAACTCCCCAGAATCCTTTGCCAGGAAGAGCAGGACACATACAGAAAGATTCACAGGTGGGTAACCGTGGAGGGTGTTGTTGTTTTCTTTACAATGTTTGCTATCATTACATGAGTGTGTATGGGAAATCTGTTTTCCCAAAACAGTGAATCATTCTTCAAAAGCCTTTGGTACATTTTGCTTCGGTTTGTGGGTGTGTTAAGCTGTGACATTGTCAAAATGGATGTGATATTTCAAATGTACCTTAATTAGCTTGCTACATGAAACTGTCTTCTTGGCCATTATAATCATCCTGTTCTTTAAGTAGTGAATTAGTACATTTATATTTTGGTTAAAATAAATGTTTTATTTTTAATTTTATGGTTAATGTTTTCTCATCTGTAATTTTGAGATTCATTTCTCAATAAAACTGTCTTGTTGCAACCATTCCCAAAATGGTCGGGAGAGTTCAGGATCATGACATGACTTCCTATTTTCCACACTCAAGGCTAACCCGGAAGGCAGTCAGATCTGCACATATGAGGTGTTGCTCACTTGACTGATGACCTCTGTGCATATTATTCCATGTAGTTAATAGAGTAATTTCAGCATTTTATTCCTTTGCAGCTTAACACACCTGGATCCGATAACAAAGATTCACAATGGCTCAGGTTGGTGTCAGCACAGTTTTTTATATTTAATTTTTGGTTTATATTATAGATATGTTAATATATTATTATATATGTTAATATTATAGACAGTGGATCTATGCCCTTACAGTACTCTCTATGTGTTGTATGTTTGTGTTTAATATGTTTTAGTTTTCACAAAGAACCTGTGCAGTCAGATGTCTGCAGTTAGTGGTCCCCTGTTGCAGTGGCTGGAAGACCGCCTAGAGCAGAACAAGCAGAGTATCATTGAGCTGCAGCTGGAGAAAGAGAGGCTGACACAGGAGCTGGCAACCATGTGAGAGACACTCATGGGCCATACCTTCTAACACTAGGGGAAAAGAACCTCCTTGTGTTGTGGACATGGAATTGAAACCACCATTGAAAAACTCTTACTCTGACCTTTACTCTGACTTTTCGGGTTCCAAATGTCTTTGCTTCTCACACACTTTATATATATTTTTTACTGTCACGTTCTGTGTACTGCTAAACACTGTACTGAAGATACAAAAACATTCTGGTAGATTTGTTTTCCCCTGCCATTTTTCAGACAAATTATTTCTCTTCATTTTTGTATACTTGTGTTTTGTATTTTGTTTTGAATGGTCTCGTGCTCCAACTGGATTGTGAATATGAAAGAATGTCTCCAAGTGAATTGCTAATTTAAAATGTGATGAAAAACAATAAGGACACATTCTTCATTTTGGTCATTTTAAAAGTTGTTTTGATTTGTGATATGTAATGTAAATTTATTCAACAATTTAGAATGTATGTTTTCTTTTTCATTTGATTGCACCAGCCTTTTCTTCCATTATATTTCTTCATTGTGACTATTGTCTTGTCAGGATCTGAAGAGTCAAAGGTCAGCATGGGGGTCCTTCGATAGACGTCCCACAAACCCGTTTTGCCTCAAAAGGTCAATAACCCCTTAGAACTAGTGATGGGCTGCTCTGCACTCACTTGGGATCCTGTTACTGACTTTCTGCTGCCCACTGCGATGGAACAATCTTCTGAGATATTTCGAAACACTTGGTCACGTCTTATGGAATGAACCCGGTGTCGGCAGACTGTTGAACAGCTTACTGGCTTTGGGTTGAAAAACGTGGTGGCAATACCAACATCTTTGTATGTATGTTGACGCTTGTGAGATTGCTTAGAGATTGTCAAATGTTAGTTAGCCTAGTCATTAGTAATTCGTTTCAAAGTGCTAGTCTCAAAATGCAGGGTTCCAATGTTCTCTGATACCTGCACGTATAGGTCATTGATTTCAAACATCAAGTTCTTATATGACCTAATTTAGCAATTGAAGTACAAACGTGTTTTACCGTCCTGATGTCCACGCTTGTTTAGCGCGTAGTGTTGCTGACTTGTAAGCAACCCTACACAATATGAAATCGACAAACGATTTTGATTGAAACACAACGTATGAAGAGTTAGATAAAAACAAACTCGAAAAGCAAAACAAATGACAGGTCGGCCTACCTACTCGACATTCAAAGTTCCCCTTTCAATAAGCACAAACACAAAATTGTAGTCCTATGAAAATATTTCTGTTTGAATATTAAGCATCACATTATTTCTTATAAGGAAAAGTCACTATCGTATAAATGTTTTGAGCATGGCATAAAGATTTGACACAAATGTTTTGATTTTCTGTGTCTTTCTACCTATTAATACTTAGGGCCAAGAAACATTGTAGCAGTGGTAGTGTTCATTTTACCGTAGCGTTGAGTCAAGACGAAATCTTTCCCTCTACGTCAAAAAAAAAATCTATAATCAGAATGTTACATATTTCGTCAGAGTACAACATATTTCGGAAATTGAATTAGCTTGTTTTGCAGGTATCAAGATAGGAGGATCACCAGATACCAGCTGGATGTTTGCTTGGCTTCATTAATTAGCTAACTTTTCAGTTAATACACAAATTAATTTCACCTTGTTTAGATGCAGCGACAGGGGCGGAGTAGCCCACCACCCCTTCTGTCCAACTGTGACAACAAGAATAAACACGCGGATTCTGTCTCTCCTGCACATTCTACCATTGTGCCAGTGCCGAAACAGTCGACTGCATCAAGCCTAAATGATGTCCGACCTGTGGTACTCACCCCCACGCTCATTAAGTGCTTCGAACTACTGGTCTTGGCCTCTTTTAAGTCCTGCTTCCCTCCAACCTTGGACCCACACCCTAATAGGTCTACTGAGGACGCCATCTCCACTACTCTTCACTCTGCCCTGACCTACCTGGACAAAACCAACTCATATGTAAGGATGCTTTCATTGACTTCAGCTCAGCGTTCAACACGGTCAACCCCTCTAGACTAGTTACCAAACTCTACAACCTTGGGATCAGCCCCTCTCTTTGCAACTGGACTCTGGACTTTCTCACCAACAGAACCCAGTCTGTCAGGTTAGACAACCTCACCTCCTCCACCTTGACCTGGAACACTGGTGTCCCACAGGGCAGTGTGCTTAGCCAACTATTGTACTCTCTCTTCACCCATGACTG
The DNA here is from genome assembly GCA_016801125.1 of Novumbra hubbsi. Taxonomy (NCBI): domain Eukaryota; kingdom Metazoa; phylum Chordata; class Actinopteri; order Esociformes; family Umbridae; genus Novumbra; species Novumbra hubbsi. Next base: position 100,917 of record JACXGK010000279.1, read on the forward strand.
AGTCCCTCTGCACAGCTCCCACACCAGCATCAAGTTTGCAAGACGATGTGAGAGTAGTTGGTCTGATCAGCGACAAAGATGAGTCAGCCTACAGAGAGGAGGTCAAGTACCTTGTGGCTTTGTGCGCAGATAACAACCTGGCCCTCAACACCAAGAAGACCAAAGAACTGATTGTGGATTACAGGAAGTCTAAAGGCTGCAGCTATGCCCCAGTCCTCATTGATGGGACCACGGTGGAACGTGTGGCCAGCTTCAAATTCCTGGGTGTCCACATCTCTGAGGACCTCTCCTGGTCCTTCAACACCTCAAGCCTGGTAAAAAAGGCACAACAGCACCTGTACTTTTTAAGGAAGTTAAAGAAGGCCCACCTATCTATAAACATACTGGTAAACTTTTACCGCTGCACAGTCGAGAGCATCCTGACTAACTGTGCCACAGTTTGGTACAACAGGTGCTCTGCGGCCGACCGGAAGTCCCTGCAGCGGGTGGTGAAAACCGCCCAGCGCATCATTGGTGTCCAGCTCCCCGCCATCAAAGACCTCCAACACAAGCGCTGTCTGCGGAGAGCGCATGGTATCATCTGGGACCCCTCACACCCGAGTTACAAGCCCCCCTGCTTTCTGGCAAGCGGTACAGGTCTCTTCATTCCCGCACCAGCCAGCTTAGGAACAGTTTCTTCCCAGCTACTGTTACCCTACTGAACTCTTTGTCCCTATGATAGTCTTACCTCCTCCACTACCCCCTGCTCCCCACATGCTACCTTATTCATTATTTGCCATTTGCACAATGTATACTGTTTGTACTTATGCATATTTACACTTTGACACCTCATTTGACCCTTGTACTAATGCATTCTGTTTGTACTGCCAACTGCACACTGTACATTGTTATATTGCACATTACTTAACTATGCCATTTGCACATCCATACACTGCCCTTCATTTATAGGCCCATACATTGGAGCGTCTGTACACTGACACACTGCTCTTTTTTGCACTTCTGGTTGGATGTATACTGCATTTCGTTGTACTGTACTTGTACTGTTCAATGACAATAAAGTTGATTCTAATCGGTTGTAGGAAAATCAGGATGTAACCAGGCCTGTCACGATCATAACTTTTTAGTTGATGATTAATTTTGGCACAAACTCTCTTCTGCTCACATGCACAAAACATCCTAACTGATGGAAATGGACATGCGTTGCCACGGACAGAGTTAACATTGGCTGTTAAACATCTTGCAGGTACCATGGTAAAGTGCAAATTCGATAGGAATCTGTTGGACAACAGCAACTTGCTTAGTGGTTAAAATATGTTGAAGGGAAAGATAAAACGCCTGTCTTTCAAATTGTGCACATTTATGGGAAATAAATCTGTGGAATCCTATATAACGTGTGAGAATCAGAAAAACAGTAAAAATGCTGCCAAAATCCTCCCTGTACAACAGTCCAGTAGTAGGCTAACAATGGTGGCTACTTCAGTCGAACTGGTGTACTTATGTATTTTGTGTGGGGTGTTGTGAAATTGGTCTTAAATGTAGTTTGTAGTGGCATTAAAAGTCTTAAAAAGTCCTAAATGTAACTTACTGAAAACTGCAGGTACTCTGTTGGACACCTTTAGGGAGGTTTCCTACTGAGCTGTCATTGCAAATCGTCCAATGGTTGTTTAAGGGGGAGGGGCTGCGGTCACTGCAATTACCACATTTGAAGACATTGCTTTAGAGTGAAGTTTGTCAGCCTTCAGGAGCCCCCTAAAGCCCTGGGGCCCAAGTGGTTTCCTGCCTTACCTGTTCACAACATGTGGCCATGGTTATGGTCGGGTGGCACATATTTGCATGGGCTTGGTGGACGTAATAGGTACTGCAATCAACAGCTTATTGAGCCCAAAATAAACATTTGACTTAATCAACAAAAAACATTTTGCACACTTTCTATTCATTTTACTTACTGTGTTATTTACTTTTACTGTGTTACTTCATCTACTTACTGTGTTTTTTGTTTTTTTTACCACTTACTGTGTTTACTGTCATGTACCAATACACCATAGCAAATTCCTTGTATGGGTAAACCTACTTGGCAATAAAGCTGATTCTGATTCCCATCCAATATGTTTTTGTCACCCTTGGCCCAACCCTAAACACTGGTGCACCACAGCTCCCAGGTAAAGATAAAGCACTATGTTTCAGACAGTAATGTTATCGTGGAGCTTCTATTTAGTCCTCCAGCTTGGGGGCTGCTGGAATTCAAGATCGCGGCCCACCTGGTTATGACTTCAAGGTACTTGGCACTGGAGTCCCTGGAAGGCATGGTGCTTTACCTGGTCCCAACAGAACGCAGAACTTGTAATGTGTTGGTTCTGAAAGGCCACATTATAAATAAAAAGTTGAAACAAGGTCAGTTCTAGCTGTTTAGCTATTTCAGACATTTTGTAATCAAGTTAAAATAATCTAAACTTTACTTAAATGTATGCTGAATTTGCTTTGTGAACACAGCAGATTGGATACAGCCCACATCTTTATGATATGGTATATCATCATTTGATGTCTATGCATTACAAAGTTGCATTAAATGTATTCTGTTTTGTGGCAAATGAGCCAAATCAAGCACATATTGTTTCATATTCTGTCCCCTCAAAAGATTGGACAGTTTGAGGTAACATGATGATTCCTCTTCACTGTGCTTGGGTGTGTAGTGTCCATTAACAAGTCACATGGTTATCCTTAAGGAGACAACTGATGTAAGTGGCTTGTAATCCTTGTGTGTTCATTATTTCATATACTATTAACTGTTAATCACATGTATATTTATTTTGAATAACGGATACTTTATATTTAAAATCTCTCTTTTTGCAAATGTTCTTTAATGATTTTTTGGACACATCAAATTATTCTAAGTGATACTGCTTGTTGAGCATGACTGCTCAATGATGTGCACAGTACTAAATTAGCACACGTGAATAATTAACCTGAGGACAAGACTGTAGCTCTCTCGAAACATAATTGAGCAGCCATGGTTTCAGGTATATTTTAAGACTTTATTTTGTTTGGTGGTGCAAGGTAGGCTATTGTTAATACTTAGTTATTTATACATTATCTGCATACGCCAAAATTGTTCTTGTTTCCAGTGGTTGTGCAGTGGAGGCATGTATATTTTCTGCTATATTCCCCTTCCTACTTAATATTGGTTTATACTTCTGCGGGACTGCGCACCGCCAACGTAGCTCGGGCTAGAATGCACGTCCTCGCTCATACATGTAACGGAACAGTACCAGCGTATGGGACAAGGTGCTGGATGTTCCCAAATCAATCTGAAACATACTTCTCCATTTGCAGATAGCTTTTATAGTACAAAAACAGTCGAAATTACATTAAATGATCACATTTATAACATTAAAAAATAATGAATAAACGTTACTCATCGTATAATGCCTACATTTTAAAACGATTCCTAGAAAGACTGCATGGTCTTACTCTGAAAGGAAGGAAATTACGTCATAGATCTGTCAGTGATATGAGTTGATTTCCCTCTGAAAGTTTGTCTCAAAACTATTTGTGTTTAAAAATGAGATCCACAATTTTTGTTATTTGTGGGATTTGAATGTTTATTTTTGGGTTCACTGATCACACATTTACTTCTCAAACATATAAAAAAATCTAACAAAATCTTTAAAAGATTATGCTCTGTGCATTTTGTACTACAAAACGGAGGAGACAGAGTCTTCAAAGTGAGTGACTTAATGGTACAGAGGAGAAAGCCAGCAGGGGATATGGAGGAGTAGAGAGTTGACCAGAGTGTAACAGAAGAGAGAATGCAGAGAGGAGAGGAAAAACATATGGACATAATGGAAGAGGAATAGAGGAGGGAATAGACAGAGAAGAGAATGTATAGAGAGGAGAGATTAGGAAGTGAAGAGAATGGATGGATAGGAGGGAATAGGAAGTGAAGAGAATGAATGGAGAGGAGAGAATGGATAGAGAGGAAGGAAATAGGTAGAGGAGAGAATAGATGGAGAGGAGGGAATAGGAAGAGGAGAGAATGGATGGAGAGGAGGAAATAGGAAGAGGAGAAAATGGATGCTTTATATTTTACTTAATGCTAATGGCCTTGTGCCATGTCATATGAATTTCCCGGCTCAGAACAACACTGTTATTTTGTGCATTTGACCTTTAATGAAACAAATAAACAAGAACATTTTGGCTGAATTTGGAGCATGTTTTGGGGCTGAGTGACCTCAGTGATATCGTTTAATACCTTAGAAATTCTAACAGCACAAACAAAAATGGTCATGGCACAAACCAGCACAAACGGAACCCAAAGAATTGAGCCTATTTTGTCGAAGTTGTGCTTGGGTGGGGGGCCAACTTCACACAGGTGTCAAGCAACACTGTCAAGAATTCTTTTCACCCACCCAGCCTGGACGATTCAAAGCCAATTTCAGATGCTTAGGTAATTTCTAACCATGCCTTTGTGAGGATTTGAACCCACTGCTTCGCTTCAAGGCAGTTTCTTAGACTCAGGAGTCTGAACACATTAATGTTTTCATTGGGTAATGTATTGCTGTTTTACACAATTAACCTGATCACTTATGCTTTCTTCTGAACCTTGCAATAGTTACAGTGGAGGAAAACATTTTAAGATCCCCTGCTGAGTTTGTACGTTTGCCCACTGACAAAGAAATGATCAGTCTATAATTTTAATTGTAGGTTTATTTGAACAGTGAGAGACAGTATAACAACAACAATCACATTTCAAATAAGTTATACATTAATTAGCATTTTACTCGGTGAAATAAGTATTTGATCCCCCATCAATCAGCAATATTTCCCAGGTGTCTTTCGTACAGGTAACGAGCTGAGATTAGGAGCCCTCTCTTAGTGCTCCTAATCTCAGTTTGTTACATGTATAAAAGACACATGTCCACAGAAGCAATCAATCGGATACCAAACTCTCCACCATGGCCATGACCAATGAGCTGTCCATGGATGGTCTCCATTATAATCCCATAGAAAATCTGTGGAGGGAGCTGAAGGGTCGAGTTGCCAAACGTCAGCCTCAAAACCTTATTGACTTGGAGAGGATCTGCAAAGAGGAGTGGGACAAAAGACAAAATCCCTCCTGAGATGTGTGCAAACCTGGTGGCCAACTACAAGAAACGTCTGTAATTGCCAACACGGGTTTTGCCACCAAGTAGTAAGTCATGTTGTGCAAAAGGGTCAAATACTTGTTTCACTGAGTAAAACGCAAATACATTTATATTTGAAATTCGTTTTTCAAGATGTATTTTTGTTATTTTGTCTTTCACTGTTCAAATAAACCTACCATTAAAATTATAGATCATTTCTTTGTTAGTAGGCCAACGTACACATTTTTTTCCTCCACTGTATTTCATAGCATTTTCACTGGAGAGATGATTTGTGGGATGTTGTTGTATATATCTGTTTAGGAATGCATCATTCTTAGATAAACAATGTCTATACACACATTTGTCTGTCTTTTGGTGTAATCGTCATAGTTTATTTAGCAGCCATTGCTTGTATTGAGGGATTTAACTGACTGAACCCCTTGCTTGATGACTCATCGTCTTCAATATCTGTACCAGTTTCAAATCTAGGCTATACCACACTCACAGACAGATGAATCTACAAATTGGGGAAGAATTTCTTTTGACCAAACTATATTTCATAATATTTGTTCAGATTATCTCCTGACCATCTCTGTGTGACAGAGTTGCTATAGGAACAGCTCTGCCCATCTGCTAGAGTGGTTCAATATTGTGGCTGAGTCATGGCGCTGCACTCACGTCAGAAAGCGAACAAGCAATTTCCTGACAGACAAAGCTTTACTAAGGTGTTGAGTGATACTTCACAACGGTAGAAAAGTAGATATTTTAGAAAAGGCTTAAATGTAAGTGAAGCCAATGAGAAATCAGCAACCTAAGCATGTCACATGGTGAAGATAATGTTAAGGCCTTTAAAACCTTTAAAATCTATTGCCTTTAGACTTTTACTTAAAATCAGGCAATCTGAATGATTTGGCTGTCATAATCACTATCACAATAATAAATATATTAATTACATCCACAATCACCATTATATTTTTACAGCCATTGTTTTCCAGAGATGCACATTTCTGCAAACCTTCCAGGACAACAGATGCATGATGAAAAGGTACAGATGCTGAATTGGTCTGATATTATGGGCTGTTTTCTCACTTGGTTTTGTGTAATCATATTTTCATCAACAACACAACACATGCTCCCATCAGTGATTCCCTGTGGATCATGTTTCATTGCGCAGCATAGCATTGCTAATGTGTAATGTGGGATGGGATTGCTTGCATCATTCACTGTGAATCCGAGACTCCAGTGTAGGGGTGGAGGAAAAGGATCCCATGATTTTCAGGAAACTGAGGTTGGATGACAGTTTGATTACTATAAACTGCTGACCGGGAACTGCGTTTGCAGTGTGGCTGTCTGTTGTAATTCATGCTGACTTCTGCCTTAACCTGACCAAGGTTATAGAACTGCAATAAATTGCTTCAGAATAAATAAATGGCTGAAGTCATCCTCTGTTAAAACTCTGTCAGATTACTTTTTAACATACCTCATAAAAAGCGAAGGCCTTTTTACGTGTCATACTATACTATTGCTGCTAACAAAGCTAAAGATGTCTCATTTGTAGGAGATTAATTAAAGGACAATCATTTTAATCTCGTCCAGAGCGAAAATCTATGGGCTCGTCCTTCAGTGGACCAATCCAAAGCAATAATTAAAATGTTATTGACCCAAGATACTTGAACACCAACCTTCTGAACCTTTCTGAAATAGAGGCATTGCGGTGAAGGTTGCATGCATTTCAGATTGGATATTTTGATTGATGACTCTCTAGTAATATTTGCAAAGGTTTGTTTGTCATTTTTTTTCTTATCAGTTGGCTGTTGCTGTTGGCTGTTACAAACCATGACATCATTGCGTTTTTAGTTCAATAGAAACCTGAACGTATCATAACTCTTCCCATCTCTGCAAATGGAAACATCCACATGGTCATCATATTGCTTGTGTCTGAAAATCATCTGTTGGCCTTTATCCATATCAAATGGAAATACATTTTCTTTAACTGTGACTATATACATAAATTGTAAACATTAAACATACATTGCTATCACTGCAGCAATCCACCACTACCGCACTACCATGCTGGAAGTCTCATCGATTCAAACAGTCCTATTCAGGTAGGCTATGAATCAATTATACAGTCCTATGCTGGGACACAATGAATCAAGTTAAACAGTCCTATGCAGGTACACTATGAATCAATTTTAACAGTCCTAGGCAGGTAGGTTTTAAGGAGAAGATAGAATGGAAGTTTACAACCACTTAATTTTTCAAAGCCACTGTATGCAGAAATTGGTAATTTGAATGATAAATAAAAGTAATAATTTATTCAGTTTCTATAGCACTGATTCATTATAGAGAATAATCACAACGCACTTGAATAAGCAAAATAAAAGAAACGAACTACGATATAGTAGGTCCTGACCATAATCCTCCAGCAGGGCTAAAAGGCCCCCCAGTAGCCAGAATGACCATCAAGAGGAACATGGCTTAAGCAGTGCAAAGTCCTCCAGGAGCAGGCAGGCAGCACAGCCCACCCAGATCTTGGTCCCACCAGCACCCTGCCACCTCTGTCGTCAAACCGCAACCTCTCCTGAGCTGTTGACCCACTCTCCACTCACACCCTGTCCTCCTCGGGAGTCCTTTGTAGATCTCCACATAATAAGTTATCTCTTGATTGTATCTTGTTTGTATGTCATTTCAATGTTCCCACTAGTAAAATCAATGTTGATAGCATTGACCATTCTCATCCTGATCATCAATAATCATCAAACTACAGTACCGCATTTGGAATAATGACATGACAAACATTTCCACAAGAGGGCAGTGCAAGTCTACATATTGTAATCTTCACAAATCAAGGGGCCTCTTTTGCTGCATGAGCAACACAAGAATGCAGGCGTACATTTCCATTGCATAACTATGCATTTGAACAATGTCATTATTTTACTAGCTCTCGTGTATTTAGCACACGTGGGACCTGTTTTCTCTTATCTGTCACTTTCCCCAAACGGTTGTACTCTAAAACGTTCGCCTTGGACGCCACGATATAGCCACTAAAGCGGCGACTGGATCTGGTTAGTCCAATCATCGTGAAGTCCCTCCTGCTGTGGAGGATGTGGGGCAGACACGCAGAGATATCAAGTGCCATAAAAGCCCCCTCCTGTTCCCTCTCTGGTTATTACCCCGGGCAGAAGGGCCCCTTTCATTGAGTGTGAGGAGTGGAGTGAGAAACAGCCAGTCGGTATAAATCAGAGAGCGCCCGGAGGGCAGGTCGGGGTGGGGAATCAGTGGGTGACATCCAGCAACAATGGGCCAGTGCAGCGGGAGATGTAGGAGGCTGGCTCACAGGTGCATCGGTGACTTCGGGTGAGGTCGTGATAAACAGTCACGCCCCAGATTGTGACAGTGCCTAATGATATCTCTGAAATAGATCAGACACTATCCTCCGCACAGACGCGCCGCTCCTATATTAATGTCCTTCAGTTAGAACCAGACGCCACCATTCGCCCCTGGGGAGAGAAACTGTAGGCTAAAGGTACATTTTGCAGAACGTGTTTTCTTAATTCCCAACGGGATGTGTTGTTGAATCCCAGTAGGGAGTCTAGACAATGCTATTTTAAGCCTGAAGCCTGTCAGTAAACGCCCATCCTCTCCCACATTTAATCCTGTCTTTCTCCTTCTTTCTCCCTCAGCACTCCCTTTATACAGGCCATTTTCATTATCTGTGTCCCCAGATAGCAACTAATATGTGCTGTATGTGTCTGTTTTGTCATCGTTACCTCTAGGCCTTGTTGAAGGACACCCTTCACCAACGTCACTCTGAAGGCACTGGCCTCACTGTTCTTGACCCAGACACTAAAATATAAAATGTTTAAATGGGGGAATATGGCCAGTGCAAGCCATACGTTTTTGACATTGAGGTGAGACAATGCTTTGTTTTCTCTCTGATCCAACACATTTTCTATGAAACAATACTGTCAAAGTTTAAGTGGAGACTGTTTACTATAACTTGAAGCTACGGACCTTTTTCTACACCCCTCTCCCCATTTTAGAGGACCAAAATTAATTGGACAAATAAAAATATTTTTTGCACTTTGACCAATATACCTCACCAGATGCTGGGTATCTTCCCTGGTGATGCTCTGCCAAGCCTGTACTGGAGCCGCTTTTTTTCCTGTTTGTATCTGGGAATTATTATCTTCATTATTGTTTTCAAGATGTACAATTTAATTCAGGTCCAGTGATTAATTGCCAATTAAGAGCACTGAATCTTGCGATCCAGGAAAGCTTGTTGGCAGTATGTTTTGGGTTCATCATCCGGCTGCAAGGTGAAATGCCATCAAAAGATGTTTGAATCATTTATTTCGCTCTGAGCAGACAATGTTTTTGCACATTTTAAAATGTATTCTACTCTTTTTTTGTCTGCATTTACATAATCAATGAAGAGAGCCAGTTCCAGCGGCAGCCATACAAACCAAAAACAACAACCCCTCTACCGTTTTTTACAAATATGTTGCTATGCCAGTTCCTTCCTTACCAGCACAAATTCCTCTTGCCATTACTGTGTTATGTTAACAATTGTCTTACCAACACATCATTTTCTTTTTGAAGCACCCTGTTTCTGGGACTAGCTGTCACGGTTGTAGTGTGCGGCAGAACCGAAAGCAGACATTATGATTAAAGAAAAGGTGATTTTATCCACAGAAACAGGTACAAACTATACACAACTGTAAACGTAAAGAAAAAGTAGAACTAACAAAACGAAATACAAATAACGTGTAGCGTTTACACTGAACTTTGAATCAAATGAAGACAAACCGTGAAGTTGTACAAAGACAGACAAACAATAAACCACACCGGGTGTGGTGCCAACCAAACCTAAGTAGGCTCCCCAATCAGAGACAACTGAATGCAGCTGCCCTGACTGGGGAGCCCACAATGGCATGGAGATGGCTAGAGGCCTCTCCATGTGACATGCCCTGAATGGGAGCCCCAAAGCAAAGAGATGGCTAGGGGCCCGCATCCAGGACATGACACTAGCTAGTGTTTTTACACCCTGTAGTAAATCCTTTGTAGTTCAGCTGGTGAAATGACCTGCAAAAGTTCATGGCAGACACTTCCACACTCATGTCCTATGAAGTATCCCTGAACTTTCGTACTTTTTCTTTCTTATGAGTAGCATTCTTTGGTTTTTCCAGTGTTGAGGTCTTCATCTGTCTAGAATGTCATTCGCTGAGTTAAATCGTGCCTTTTTTCTACTTCTTGATCTACCAAACAGTTCATTTTGGCATACCTAATGCTTTGGTGTCTCCGGTCCATTCATTATGATTCATCTGCATCCTTATTGTCACCCTAACTTGTATCAACACATTAGTATGCCAGTTGACAGACACCAGCAACCAACTTCAAATGAAAAACCTAGAATGTAGACTGGACATTGACAGCCTTCTTGTGCCGCACTAAAGAAACAAACCTACACACTAAGAAGACACAACTGTGATGCCAATTGTACAAATACTATTGGTCAGATTAAATGGGGGAGGACTGTGTTGAAAACAGGCAGTTATTTCTAAATGGTGAATTTGGTACAGATGAAAATAACCTCAAATTAAACCTGATATTCTGTATCCTTATAAGCATATCATAAAAAATCAAGTACAAAGACAAAACAACAAAACTTGTTTCATTGCCCAAAATGTATCTAAAGTATGTGTTAGCTTCCCGGTTCAAGCCAATGGCCAGAAGAGCTCCCTGCAAATCATCAATTCCACCTCTCCACACCACGACGACCTTCATCATTCAAAGCCCTCGTCGTCTTATGGTTCCCAACCTATACGTCTATTCTCGTCTTTGATTAGATCTGAGATTTATTAATCTATTACGGGAACGGTTCTCGGCTCTGTGTTGAGATCTGAATCAGTTTGTGGTTTACCATGGGCAATCAGCAGTAGTGTCAGCTTCTCCCATTTTATTTACTTATTTCCAGTTAATAACACCCTGTGATGTCCTAAATCACGACATGCATAAAATAAGACAAATGTGGCAGTTACAGCCAGCCGTGGAGATCGTATAGGTAAGGTTGGAATGGAAGCGAATACTGAAATGTGATTGCATTTCCTAGGCCTGAACCAGGGTGACAGGGCATTCACTCCCAGAGGGCGTCAAATGACGTCAATGAAAATAATTTGATCCAACCCAATGCACTGATCCTATGTTTCATTTTGTAATGAAACAGTTTTGTCTATACATTCTTAACCAATCAGCTCTTTTTCTCCATGCTATTTGTATGTCCCATTTATAGCCTTCGGTATGAAGAGGTACACGACCACACGACTTGCACATTGTAAACTTTTTGATGACTTCCATTTTTTAAGTAGATTGAAAAATGTTGATTTGAGGCTAGACGGACAGGTGTGTGCTTTAGATACACTGACAGCAGCCCTTCTGGTGGAACACGACAGAGAGAAGATGAGTGAGCCATGATATGTGGCTTGTCTGTGTTCCGGAGCGTGACTGCCTAGCCCCAGTCCTAAACCATCCAACCCCCTCCAGGCAACCCTCCCTGGTTGATAAAATCCCAGTTTAGTGAATTGTGTTAAGGACAAAAAAGTTTTATTCCGATAAGTCATGATGTGGCTGCATGGTTCTCTTGTCATCTTCTGCGGGGGGAGATGACTGTTGCCCAGACTGGCACTTGAGTTGAGATTTTACATCCTTTATAGTGAGTTAAGTAAAGCTGAAATTAATGCTATCTGCCTACACTTGGGATGGTGTTGTGATTCTCCTTTTGGAAATAGTATGTGCATTTTACATTTATATTAAACATTTGTTAAGTGCATCAAATGTGCCACAGTTTGGAGAAATATACCATTAGCTCAGAGAATGAAAGGAAGGGGTATTTTTCAGATTGTCACTGGAAAGCACCCAGCAAAGAGTGACTGACAGTTGATGTACCCTGCTAAAAAGGATGTAGTTAAATTTCTTCCCCAGGTCACTGAACATTTAAAGTGTGGAGAGGGAGATATATTTCTCTGGCAGCAGTAAAAATTTAAATACTTAAGCAACTCACTTAAAACATTGATTTCTCCTGCTCTCTCAATAGCAATCTGTAACCTAGTAATACTTGGAAACCCACCCACATGTGATTCAAAAATCACTTGTTGCCTCCCAGTTTACCCAATCTGAGACCACTAGACAAATGGACAGTTGTCAACAGAATAATGTGGCAGGGTGTAGCCCTTTAAAGGCAACCAACGAACCCAACTAATAACAATAAGTGGTTGAACAATTTATGACTTTGCCAGGCAAAAATTGTGCCCCAAGCACTCTTCTGTAACTGCACTTCCTGTTTCACAAAGACGGGTGTCACTTTGAATTAAGTCCCCATCTCCCCACATCAAAAAACAAACACGCAGAAGTTGGTTAGAAGAACAGATATAGTAGAGTAGGTCGTTGTGACGAGAGATCTTCGCCTTTGACCAGAGTATATGCTGGACGTGCGGCCAGTAGGACTGGGAGTGTGGTGTGACATTTTTTAAATCAGAGTTACTGCTGAGTGTGAGGCCAGTAGGATATTGAGCTTGACAGTTTATTCATTGTATGTGTGTCTTCCCATTGGTGGGGGGATAGTGTATTGGTTTTAGCATGCCCTGGAATTAGAGACGCTATTTGAGTCGGTCTGATATGATATAAAGCGACTTTTAACCTTGAAGACGGACATATCATATGACATGACCAGCTAGTCGCCAAACACACTGCCTCTTCTCTGGGAACAACAGTTCAAGGCTTGTTGTGGGCATGGTAATCTACAACATGAAAAGTATTGATTACGTAATTTGATCAGCAACGGAATGTGAAATACACTTCACATTATGGCATATTGTTTTTCAATTATCTCTTGTGTTATTTCTGCCCTGAGACACAGTACTCATCACATAGTAGCAAAGAACAACTATATTTGGATGGATTTGCTATTAGTTCTCAGTAGAGACAGCAAGGGCAGCACATCACGCATGGTCAATCCAGAGAGTGATGTAAGCTGTAACCTTAAATGAAAGGCCATCACAGATGAACAAACTCTTCTTCTGAAGAGAGGCAGGAAATTAGATACTTGACCTCTCCCACATATCACTGTAAATCATAATCTCTACTCCTCAGGATCTGTAATTTTGTCAGAAACAAAGTCGTGGGATAGATATACAAAATGGTTAAATCCTCTTTGCATAGAGATACTTTGCAAACTAAAAGGAATTTGTATAATGTTTAACAAAACAATTTACAAAATATATTATCAATATCTACCTAACTCTAACTAAAAACACCTAATAAATAATTTGGATGCACTTACGGGTGCATGCAGAATAAGAACACAAATATGTCAACCGTCTATTCTATGTATTTGCAAATCTCTTTATTTTTGTGTTTGGAATCCATAAGTAAGGTTCAAAGTGCTATCAGTTAGAGGGGCCAGGGCAGCTCCAGTTTCTCAGTCACCCCTGAGTTTGTATCAAACCACAGGTATGTGTTTGTCCTTGTTTGATATGACGGCTGCTTCACTGACCCATGGATAAAGAGATCATGCCACAGACGCTCAAGAAACAGGACACCCTCACACTGGCAGGATCAGCAGAGGTAATTCACTGTATGATTTGTTAATGTTGGTACTTAGCTAAGTCCCAGTTTCCCCAAACATTAGCAATGTCAAAATAAATATAATTTATTTACTGGTGTAGGCAATTTATTAACTATTAAATATCTCAAATTAAACATGCATGACATCTAATACAAGTATCAAAACACAGGCCACATTGCTGTCAATTCAAGCAGATAATACATAAATGCTACAGCTCACACACCTTTTTGGAAAAGTTTAACTGTTATTAACGTAAACAATATAGTTTTTCTGCTGTAGTTACAAAAGTCAAGTATAAAATACTGTGTATTTTTTTACCAAAGTATTAATTATGACCATGGTTGTAAGCCTAAAAATTTCTTAAAAAGAGAGATAATTTACTGTAATATGAATACTGATAAGACCTGTACAGTATGGTGCTAGAGTCTTAGGCTATCTGTTAAAAGTAATTTATTTGCGCACAAATGTTTATTAGCACTTAAAAAGCACAAGAAATGTCAGTCTTTGGCAGAGACTTTATCACGTAGAATAATAATGACCCCAAACACTCAGCAAATATGATTAAGATCTACTTGGAGCAGAAGTCTGCTGATGGAAAACTCTCTGTAATAGATTGGCCACCACAGGGCCTCAACCCCAACATAATTGAAGCTGTGTGGGATCGCTTGGAGAGGGATGGGAGAATTTACTGAAGGACTACTATTACTTTAATGTTGTATAGGTTATTTCTTAAACAGAAAGGTCCTTACTACTCGGACAAATGGAGATTTTGAACAAAATAATTAAAATGATCATGCCATGTGTTTATTAACATTATTACAATTATTGTGCCTCAAACATCTCTATCTCTCATAAAAGAACAATAATGCTTGCAATACAATTCTTCTGCTACTTGACGTTTTGCAAACATATGGGTTGACATTGTGGAGAGAAACACATTCCCATTGAGTAAAAAAGTAAATCAGTGTAATTTAGTAAACTCTGCATCTTTAAGACAAGACACTTTATTCTCTGAAGATAAATCAAAATCGTGGTGGTGGTGTCTGAGATATCAGTTGAGTTAGCAAGACTATTTTTCACAAGTAGGTGTGACAAATTTAAAACAAACCAAGAAATATAAACAGTTACCAATAATAACCCAACTATGGATAATATGAATGGTCTTACATTACTTGAGTCTGGGCAGTTTCTTACAACACATGTGCCACCCTGTTTCCAAAAAAGTTTGGACGCTGCATAAAATGGCAATACAATAAGAATTGCAAGGATGTGCAAATAATTTATCCCTGTATTTTGTTGAAAATAGTACTAAGACAACATATCAAATGTTAAAATTGCTGTAGTTTTGAAATGTATTCCCATTATTGTTGATATATGATTTAAACTGCAACAGTTTGGGGTCCTCTTTGTGGTAGTTTTCGGTTTCATAATGCATCAAATGTTTTCAATAGGTAAAAGGTCTAGACTACTGGCAAGCCTGTGTTGCACCCAGACTCTTTTATTACAGAGCCATGCTGTGGTAATACTTGCAGGAAATGCTGGCATTGTCTTGCTGAAATAAGCAAGGCCTTCCCTGAAAAATACATAATCTGGATGGTTACATATGTTGCTCCAAAACCTAAATATATTGTTCTGCATTAAAGGTGCCTTCACAGATGTTCAAGTCACCCATGCCATGTGCACTAAGGCACCCTCATACCATTACAGATACTGGCTTTTGAACAGTGCACTGATAAGAAGTCTCATGGTTCCTGATTTCTAAAACTAATTTAATTGTGATTCATCAGACCACAGACCATTGCATGTCTCAGTCCATCTTCAATGAAAGCGGCAACAGGTCTGGATTTTGTAAATATATGTTTTTTTCTTTGCAATGGTTTTCAAAAGTGTTTCTGTGCCCATGCAGTGATTTCCACTACATATTTGTATCTGTTTTTAATGCATTCCTGCCTGAGGTCCCAAAGATCAAGGCCATCCAACCAATATTGTTTTTTGGCTTTAAGTGATATTATGTACTGTAGATGATGAGATCCCCAAACTCTTTCTATTTCACAGGGTGGTGAACCCCTCTCTATCACATTTCTGACAGACCTATACTCTTTGGAACAAACTTTACCTAGCATGTTACTGACCTGTTGCCAGGTTATTCCACCAGGTTTAGTGATTTTAGCATTACACAACTGGTCTTTTGATCACTCTATATCAATCATAGCATTCTGTTTTTTTATATTTTATGCAATGTCGAAACTATGGCAAATGATATGTTTTGTCAGACACACATATGTACGTATTTAAGGACAGTATGGACTCTATGTATGGAAGTTGACCTCAGCCATGAAAAATATCCATTGTGAGGGACACTGACTACCAGCCTTAAGTTGATAGAATGTTTTCACAGACACCTTAATAAATTAAGCTGGGTCAAAAAAATATAATGGTTTATGCTGTTGAATGCAATATTGGATGTAATCAACCAGTGCTTGCTATGCTTTAGTTCTCCTTAGATAAGTGTAAAATATCCAAATGAAGATCTATTGGTTGCAGTCTGATAACAGGATGTTTTGCCATAAAAGCCAGCGTGTAAACTGAGGAATTAAAGCTGCTTATCATGCTCTATTTCCTGTTGCCCAAAAGCCTCTCCTTGAAGACAAAAGAGAAGAAAAGGCGACTGACTCATGGAAATAAAAATGGGACTGGAGAGATTTGAGGAGCGTCTGGCAGGCTATTCTCAGGTTCAGTGGTTCATTTGATGTGGGGCGGGGGGGGGGCTTTATCAAGCAAATAAATAAAAGATGTTTTGCTGTATCAGGCACTTTCAACAAATTAAAGTCAATACAGCGGAACGGCCTGTCCCCGATTCCCTCCGTGTGCTCCTCAGGAGGCGGCAGGGATGAAGTCGAGAGAGACTCCATGAGCTGCTGCTGCTGCAGGATGCTCACCTCCAAAGTCCATGCTTGCCTCCTCTCCCCCTCCTCTCCCCCTCCGCCACCCGCCACGTATCATTACAACTATTAATAACAGCTGTCTAATCAGACGAGCCACTGAACCTCGCCGACCTAAACATGCCAGCACCTTCATACTCCTTCCATGATACATTTCCTCCCACTTTAAATGTTGAGGTTTCACTAGCGAAACACTTTTCTCCATAACAATGGGCTCTGACTTTTACAATCGAACTGCAAAATGCACAAGACTTACAAAAGGAATTCCCAAATGCAACAATTATGCCAGAAAAGAGAGAAATACGACTGGAGCTGAACAAGTGCTGTTCAATTCTCCTGCTGCATTGCACACGGATTTTACAAAACTGTCCCAAATTGGCTTTTTGCCCGCATTCGCATTAAAGTACAAACTGTTCATCTTTCTTTCTCATATCTATTCTGATGTCCAGACTTACTCTGCAATAAGGGCTAGCAGCGATTGCTGAGGATCTAGATCAGATGATACCTTTTTCCCTTTCACTCCCTGGAGTCCCTCTTCAGTCTGTGGATCCCTTCTCTCTAGTCCTGCTCTTTGGTTCACTAGCTGCTATTTAAGTGCCCCAGTTTATGTGCAATCCAACTCCATCCCCCACTTGCACACATAATGTATGTTAATTCTCACATGAAAACATGCATACATTTTCTTTGATTCCAAGAGCAGAGTTATTCTGGAAACACTCGATAATCCTGTTATTATTGCTACCTAAGCATAAAATTATAGCATATTTGTTGATATTCACGCAGTGGGTAAAATACAGTAATTATGGAATGGTTTCGTGTGGAATAAAATCTCAGCATACATATAGAATACAGAGAGGCGTTGCATGGCTACAACAGCTTTGTGTCAAATGGGTTTCTTGACAGTGAACGAGTGTGCCCAGGCATCTTCCCTGGTGGGTTCCGTTGCTGTAATCTGTGAAGTCCTGCAACCAGCTGGGACTCCGCGCCACTCTGACAGCCAGGCTTTATGTATCTAATCATGATGAGTGTTATGGCCATAGTGGAGATTTAAAACCTACAAGTGGGAAACATCTATCTAAGAGGAGAGCATGCGTGAAGGCTGGCCTCTTCGTGTCTCCATAGGTACCCTGTCAAAATATAGGACAGTGGCTCAGATGAATGCGGCAGGGCTGGTCACCTTGTTGATTTAAATGTCCCTCCAGTGAGGAAGACTGAGTGGGAGGGGAGTGAGGTAAGAAGAATTTAAAACGTGCCAAATGCCTTTAGTCCATTACTCCTTCACTTTAACAGCATATCCATTAAAAATCAGGGTATGGAATGTTGAAATTATAGATATTTTTGTTCTCCAAAAATAAATGACTCCCGTCCCTTGCTGGGTATAACTAAGAGGGTGAATGTGGCTCTGTTGCACAGAGGAGCTATCCATGTCCCAACGTGTCCCTCTATGCCCTTCTCTTTCTGTTCCCTCCATTGTAATAACCAAGAGGCTGCATCTGCTGCAATTTCACCCACGGTCGCCTGCCCCCTGGCTGGGTGGGCCCTGACAGAGAACGACCTGGTACACTGTACCCCAGTCAGCACAGGCTGATGCGTTCTGATGTGCAGCAAGAACCTACAGTCACACAGCCAAGCATAGCGAGGCACGTTTTACAGGCGGGTAGATCCTAACCACCCCCGGAAGCTACTGGCTACTAGTGGAGACAGGTTTTCTATTCTGCTGTATTAAACTGGTAATGAGGAAAGTGGACCTTTTCGCATGTAGCCCCAACCTTCTGCGGTCACGTGGCCCGGTAGTGAGTTGCATGATTAGATGTTTCAGAGAGGCATGCGGAGCTGTTAGCACTTCGCCTGGGGTTGTTTGTAAAAGTGACCCCGGGAGGGATGCCACGTTAGCAGTGCGACCCTCGGCACTCCATCACTAAGAGGTTGAGCCCTCTTAGCTATGTGCTGGCGCTGCAGCTTGTTCAGCAGGATATAACGCCTCGACTCCGGTTGACGCCCGGGCCAACCTGCTACCCCCCAGGGGTGCTGCCGTTGTTACAGGCTTGCAGGTCAAAGCTCCGTAAAGGAAATGTGCCAATGTAGGCAACTTAAGGAAACGCCATCACACTGCAGCTTCAATGCATATGTAAGGCAGAATGAACAATTGGAATGAAACGAACACGGTCTAGACAACTTTTATAGGGCTTTATATTATGATCATAAAGCACTTTAGATGCTGATATGTAGTTGTAGGCACTATTATTACTATTATTACTATGTTACTACTAAAATTGACAAACAGGACAGGTGATTGAGGTTGCCAACTGAAAATGGCAGGATGTGAGAGTAATTGCATATTGACCTATAAGCGACATATCTTTAAGATGAGCAGATCACATCCAGTTGTTGGGATTCCATTACCAGTCTTATGGTCAGTGGCCATTTGAAGCAGAATTCTGTATTAATGGGAGCCTTCTGATGACAGCTCATTTGTCAGTTTAAATTGAAAAAGTTTTGCTCTTTTGGTGGACCCTAGCTCATACCATCTTTATTATATCTTAAAGGAACTACACTAGCTATATTTAAAAGGATGTTGTTTTTTAATCTGTGTTGAAAACACGGATAGGATTTTCATGTGGGATTTTTTTGTGATGTTCTTTTTGCCAGATCTTTGCGTATCACTATGATATCATGTGTCAGTATTCAGGGTTCACTGTTTCCTACTATCCTATCTCAACAGAAGAGGTTGCTGTTGTTCTTGGTGCAGATGTTTAACAAACTAGGAATAGTTTGTATTTAATGGATAGAACAGAAAAATAGAAGATCAGATCAGGACCTAAGCATCCAAATGTTTTCCTCATCCTTTTTTGGTCCATCCAATGATCTTTGGTATTCCGTGCATCACTGGCTATTGCGACTGTGGACATTTTGATGCTCTGTGTCAGAGGAGTACTCTGATGGGCAAGAGCAGTTCTTGTTTGGTTTCAGGTGAAAAAGGTTTTACAGTCCTCACATGGTTACCAGTCATTTTTCAAAATAAGATGAAACAAGAGACTCCAGAGTTCTAACAGACTGTAAGAGGTTCATTTCCACTGTACCTTGAATACAACTCCTCAAGGACCTCAGTCAAAGATAGAGAAATGGAAACAAGGTGATACTGTAATAAGTATCCTTACAGTACATAATAGAAAATTCATTTGACATTTTATTACATATGGGAAAATCCAAAAGATAGCCTTTAAAACATACAGGAAAATCCTAAACATACCCATTAATGCATATGGGAAAAAATAAAACCAAAACATACATAATTATGCATATTGGACAATACTAAAATAAAACCAAAACATACTAATTCATACAGGAAAATCTAAAACAAACATATCTCTATATACTGGAATATTGAAAATTTAATCAAACATTACTAAAACATAACGGAAAATCCTAAACATAAACCAAAACATAACTTCTAATACATACTGTAAATCCAAAACATAAACCAAAACGTACCGACTAATACATACTGGAAAATCCAAAACTTGCATCAAAACACACCTACTAATACATACTGGAAATCCAAAACATAAACCAGTACACACTGACTAAAACATACTGAAAAATCCAAAACCTCAATCAATTCATACCACTAACAAACACTGAAAACCTCAAACCAAAGCAAACAGTACATAATCATATATACATCATATCCCTCCTTGGCATTTGAGTTTGCATGCAGAGAGCCAAGGAGGACAAGGTTTCAGCTGGGCAGGTGCCTCCTACTGTGCCCCAGGGATGGGAGAGTCTTGGGGGTTGTGATGGTCATGATGGTGCTTATATCTATTGGGTGCTGGGGGGGATGGCTGTGCTCTGACACACTTCCTCACCGCAGAACAGGAATCAGTCAAGGATATCCAACTGAACATCAGTCATGCATGGGGAACAGCCAGCGAGGAGAATGTGCTCGCTCATCCGTGTAACTCCGAAGAGGTGTGGGGGGGGGGGGTCTTAGAAAGGTGGGAGGAAAAGGGGTGTGGGTCTTAGAGAGATGGGGGGGCTTAGAGAACCGGGAGGAAAAGGGAGTACAGACAAATTCAGAGTAGACAGATTACACCACGCATCCAGGAGACTGCTATTATTGCAAGGGGATTTTATGGCCAATTCACCAAGCCTTGTTGCAAACTCTATTACCAAAATGTTAAGTCAGATCAGACAACAGGATTGAGGTACAAAAAAACCTTATTGATCAGCTAAGCAATGAAACGTAGCTCTGGCTTGACTGCACATGGTTGGAGGGTTGATAACCTCCAGCGCTCTCTATGGTTGTCTCACAGGAATTTGGATATGAACAAAGTACATTTCCATTTTACTGCACTTTTGTAGGTGAAAAACATAAACGCAGGAAAAATATAAATGCCCCCACCTCCACATTTTCTTAATCCCACCTCTGTCTGTTTATAACATCCCTCTTGTCTATCTGTCTCTCGATACATTCCTCTCTGTCTCTCTGTATATTCCTCTTTGTCTTTCTGTACATTCCTCTAGGTCTCTCTATAAATTCCTCTCTGTCTCTCTATACATTCCTCTCTGTCTCTCTATACATTCCTCTCTGTCTCTCTATACATTACTCTCTGTCTCTCTATACATTCCTCTGTCTTTCTATACATTCCTCTCTGTCTCTCTATACATTCCTCTCTGTCTCTCTATACATTCCTCTCTGTCTCTCTATTACATTCCTCTCTGTCTCTCTGTACATTCCTTTCCGTCTCTCTATACATTTCTCTCCGTCTCTCTATACATTCCTCTTTGTCTCTCTATACTTTCCTCTTTGTCTCTCTATACATTCCTCTCTGTCTCTCTATACATTCCTCTCTGTCTCTCTATACATTCCCTTCTGTCTCTCTGTATATTCCTCTCGGTTTCTCTGTCTCTCAATACCCTCTTCTCTATGTGTCTATCTCTCTCTATCCATCTCTTTGTTTAGGCATCAATAATAATGGAGTATAAATCAAATTTGACATAAAAAATAAAACAAATGAGAAACAAATGAGAAATGATTACCGTAATGTTAGGATGCCGAGAGCCAAGGGAGCTGGCAATGAGTGGCACAGGCAACCTTTTTTTAATTAATGATTTTAATTGATCTTCACCATGGTGACAAGTACAGTGACATTACAAGACCCTAGCATACTGGAAAACAAAAATATACTGTGTAAAAACAAACAAAAAGGAGCCTCAAACAGGTCATAACTGGAAAGTGAACTTAACAGTTACTAATCATGCCATTTGTAGGCAACATTGTTACTTGGCTAAGGGTGATGTAACTATCCAAATTTCAATTTGGCCTAGTAAGCCCCTGTCACCATTCAACAAAAAAGCTATTTAAATAGCAGCTAGACTCACCCCCTTCCATTGATCTCATCCAAGTCCCATATTCACAGTGATGTTTAAATAGGACAGACACAAACATACGACAATGCAACTAGACCTAATTAACATATGCAGGCATGACATACATGTGTTGGTGTGTTGGATTAACGTATCTCCCCGGGAACAGCTTTCAACTGATATACTATACAGGTTGCCAATTGGATCCCTCTCCTTGCAATAATAATGCACCAACACCAACCCAAGAGGCATTGGTCTGGTCCGTAAATGGTAATGAAAAATCAAGACTCTGCACAATTGGTTCTTGACACATGCGTTGCTTAAAATCCTGAAATGCTGCATCACACTGGTGTCCAGGTACATTTTTGTGGGCTGGACTTTTTGGTCATGCCAACCAACCCGGTGGCTTGACTGGAAAAGTTGGGGATGAATCTCCTGTACTACCCCACAAAACCAAGAAAATAACTCACTCTCTTTTTTGTTGTAGGAGGTGGGCACGCCATCACTTACTCTACCTTGTTTAGTTAAGGTTTGACAAGTCTTCCGCCAAAAATAGCTAAGGTATTGCACCTCTGCCTTGGCCAGGTGTCATTTTTATGCATTCACCACAAGACCGGCTTCATGAATATGCCTAAACACATCTGTCAAGTGGCGAAGGTTTTCACTCCATGTAGCGCTGAAAATGACAACATCATCAATGTATGCTCCTGCATACGCTAATGTCCCAAGTAGCACCTAGTCCATCAATCGCTGGAAAGTTGCTATTGGTCCATGTAGACCTGACGATATCATTGTACATTGATAATGTCATGTCTGTGTTCTAAAAGCCGTACTCAAGTTTAGAGATTCAGTCAGAGGAACCTGCCAACATCCGTTGCGTAGGTCAATGTTATTTAGGTATCTAGGCCTACCCAGCCTCTCATTGAGGTCATCAACCCGAGGCATCAGGTAGGGGTCAAATGCACAAATACCATTAACCTTGGACAAGTCAATACAGTAGCACAATCCTCCATCCTTCTTTGACAGAAGGACCACAGGACCACTAGCTGAAGGATGGCTCAAACAACTCCATGGCCAGCACTGGTCTCAAAGATCAGCTGATTGATTAGCTTTGCCAGGACATAGTAGCTGGTCTGCCGAATGGGGGATAGCAGACGGAGGTCCGGGGTAATGACCTCCATTTGTTTTGGTACATCCCAAAACAGGTTTTTTGGAATACACTCCACCAGCTCCTCCTGACGTGATGGCATAAGATGACTAATGTCTGGGGCAGTTGGAAAATAATGCCCTTATATCTCCTCCCCCTGCGAAACTGTCCTAGGCCTGTATTGTCCTGAAAACCCTGGGTCCTCCTTCCACTCTGAAAGTTCATGTGGAACGTCTGATGTTTCTTGTCATAGATGACTGGTCCCATCTTGCGGGTCACATGCCACGTAGCCAACAGTCCACAGTCGGTGGTAGGAAGTAGTGGAAGTACTTTTTGTCTTGGTTCAAAATAAGTTTCTTCACTAAAATAAGTTCCTGGCTGAACTCTACAACTTGGGAGCTCGTCCGGGATCAGAGAGTGTTCACGCCAATTGACCGAACCAGAGCCTCCGGACATCCCGAACAATTTTCAGCCGGCTAACTTACAAAGGTAGGCAGACCCTGTTTTAATACGAATCTGTGTATTGGCGATAGACACATTTTGAAAATCTTTTGTGGACAGTACGGAGAGTGTAAAATAAGTTTCCAAACTAAAGGCCCGGAGAAGCGTCTCCGAACTAAAATAGGTGTTGCTAGCTTAAATACCTCGAAGGAAGCGGCGACTCGGATCTAAAATAGAGGTTGGAGTCCTGGAATTTAAAGACATTCCGAATGCTAAATCCTAGAAGTGGCATATCCTACCTTGTTTTGAAGAGAACAAGGACCCTACGAAGCGGTGCCTTCGAGTGGATTGCTGGGTTTGAGTCCCGGAGGAATTGAGGACCTCCGAATGCTAAATATAAATGTTGGAGTCCTGGAATCTTAAAATATTCCGAATGCTAAATATAAAGGTTGGAGTCCTGGAATTTTAAGACATTCCGAATGCTAATCGTACACCCTAGAGAAAAGAAAAAAAACGCGAACCTGTTTTCACTGGTGATTTGTGTCTGTAAACGTCCCTTTGGTTTGTCGCTTGGTGTTCGTTGTATGTTGCTTTCGTGTTGCATGTAAGTACTGTAAGAGAAGTAGGTAAACAGAGATTGTGTGGGAAATGAGCCGGGGAACGTAGAATGGAAGCCATGGGCTGAATAGATTGAGTTGGTGATGGGTGTGATGAGGAGTGAATT
This sequence comes from Novumbra hubbsi, assembly GCA_016801125.1. Taxonomy (NCBI): domain Eukaryota; kingdom Metazoa; phylum Chordata; class Actinopteri; order Esociformes; family Umbridae; genus Novumbra; species Novumbra hubbsi. The sequence continues at coordinate 125,284 of JACXGK010000279.1, forward strand.
GAAGGGTGAAAATGTGGAGAAGGAAATTAAGTTACGTAGGGACATGTTAAAGAAAGTAGTGGAGGATCATGACACAGCAGGGGTGAAACCAGTGGCGTCATTGGAATTCTTGATGTGGAATCAGAAATCAGGGGTAGAAAAATTTACGAATTGGAACAAGAGGTTAAAACAATGTCATACTTGGCACGGGGAAAGGCTAGGAAGGAAATTGAAACAATGAAAGAGACCCAGAAAAAATGGGTCCATTTGGGCTCACTGTGTGCAAAGGTACGTAGGAAGAGTAAGAGGGTCTCCCACACGGTTGTACTGGAGGAGAGCCCCACGGCCAGCGCCTCATCCCCCTATCGGGCTTCAAAGGGTGAGGGTGTGAAGGAAAGTGAAAGAATGTATTCTGTGTTACATGTAGAGGGGGGAGTCTTTAGCACAGAGTATGGAGCACAGGCCGGGGGGCTCAGAGTCCAGTGAAAAAGGAAGAAGTGGGGGTGGCACTTCCATTTCAGGCGAGGCGGGAACGGTCCCAGCTAGACATAGGTCCCATAGGAGCGGTGTGTAGGGGCAGAGCACGGCGCAGAGGGGTTAGAGTAACGGGGAATCTTCAGGGGGTTATGGTGGACTCTGACGATGACCAAGGGAGAGATGACTTAGAAAAAGGTGAAGAGGCGTCAGAGACGGACGAGTTTAGCCAGGGATCTGACGATGACAACCCAGCCCAAGACGAAACCTACCCCGCCCTAGCACACGAATTGGTGACTGCAGTACAGAACTCAGCAGAGAGGCGCAGAAGGGAAATAACACCCATTACCACTAGAGCGCGCACAAAGCAATGCTCTGTTACAGGGGCCTGGTGGGGTTCGGTACAAACCATGGCAGTTTGGGGATGTGCAGGGGATTGATGCCCCCATAAGATGATAAGATGCCCCCAGTGAGGGAGGGGGGAGGTCTGTGGTTGGCATGTCTAGATAAATTTACGGCGGGCCTTGAACTGGCAGTGGGATTGGAGGGCTGTGGCCGCTAGGACCATGACTCAGCACGAATTGGCAGACATAGAAAAAGTGGCAGGTATGGAGAAACAGGCTGACACTGTGCCGTTTGTTAAAATAGTGTGGGAACTGGCAGCAGCTATGAGAGACAGGTTTCCACTACCTAAAATTAAGTGGAAGGGGGGGCTAACCCCGTGGGAATTCATAGCACAGGCTAAGGAGACCTGGACTAGACACACGGGTTGTCATCCAGGTAATGAGGGACCACAGAGAAAATGTTTCTGAAGGGCTATTTTAGACGGGGGCGGACTCTACAGTGTGGGAGCGTCATGTGGTGCACCATTTGCAACGTACTATAGATGAGAAAGCAAATGCAGACGCAGAATTGGTAACCTTACAGGCACAGTTACTTAGATTACAGCTCGGTAAGGCTAGACTAGAGGCCACTGAGAAAAAGAAAACTGAACCAGCCAAACAATTGGTAATGTCCCCTCCCCCACCTACTCCACCCGGACCTGAGGTCCCACCAGCAAGGGATCAACCATATAATGACAGGGGGTGGCCTTATGGGTCTCGAGGGGGGTTCAGGGGCAGTCGAGGGGGCCGTGGGGGAAGGGGGGCCCAGGGCCCACAAAGCACCTGGGAATGTTTTTCTTGTGGCCAAACAGGACACTGGGTCAGAGATTGCCCGAACCAGTCGCCCACAAGAGGTCGGGCGGCCCACCAAGGGGAGACTACTACCAACCCCCGCGGAAACATCCTCAAGGCCCGAACAACTACACTCCCAACCCAGCCGTTGCACCGGGGGGACAGTACCACATGTCAGAGGAGCCATGGAATTGGGCTGACGAACAACCGGCCAACCAGCAATGACACACCCCAGGGGAACACCTGAGAGGCAAGGCAGACCCCTCATTGACTCTGACAGTTAATCACAAACCTCTACCCTTCCTAATAGACACGGGAGCGACCTATTCCACCCTCAACCAGTCGGTAAGCTCCGGCCTGCTCTCCAACCGAACTGTCAGCCTGGTCGGGTTCTCTGGGGTAAGTCAGGATCTGTCGTTCACTAAACCCCTCCCGGTGGCGCTCGGACACCAAACTCTGTTACACCCTTTTGTTGTATCATCTCAAGTCCCTGTCAACCTTCTAGGCCGCGACCTCCTGATCAAATTGGGGGCTACCATAATCTGCGCGGAAGACGGACTCCTGGTTACGTTACCGGACGGTACGCGACTTCCCTGTGGCGATGCCCTAAGGGGAGGAGGACAGTGGTTGCTCACTCAGAACGAACCAGGCGTGGCTGATATCTACTGGGGCCGGCTGGTCCCCGAGCAGCCTGGTGATGAGGGGGTAATGAGACTGTTCAGCAGATGGAAGCGGTGGATCCAGGCCCTCAAACCCTATGTGCCCCTGATCGACCCTCCCCATGTAAACCTTTTCTATGACCGTTTAGAAGACGAGTGTTATAGAGACGCGTTTTCATATTTGCAACAAGGCCATCAGTGGAAAGTTATTTCTGATTTGTTGTGGGTAGGTCCCGAGGGTGTGGCGGCGGGGGTGGCATTGACTGAGGATCAGGCTGAGTGGTATCGTATGGCTGCAGAGGCAGCTCCTCATATCTCCCTGGGCCTCCATCCTAGGCATCAGGCGAAGGATCTGGGGCCCATGGTTAAAAGAGCAGTGGCGGCCACAGATTGGGTGCCCACTGAGTGGCCTGGGGTTTTCTATTCTGAGCACTGTAAAACTTTTCGTTTTCCAGCACACACTGAAAACACTGTGGTTTCAGAACATGAGGTTATCTCGCGCACACACGGCCGGGAGCGGATGGACCACCCTGACGCATCCGCACTGATAGACCATTTGCCCATAGCTCTGTGGGCTACGGGGCCTGCGGACGTAGGCCTTGCAAAGGTACCCTCTGTTACGTTTCAGATCCACCCCTGCCCTCCCATATGGAGGAACCAATACCCCCACAAACCGGCTGCTGTCGCAGGCTTAGATGCCGCCGTCATGGGCCTCTCCCAGTCACAGGTCCTAGAACCGTCACAATCTCCATGGAACACCCCCATACTGCCGGTTGAGAAAGAGGGGACTGGTAAATATCGCAGGGCACATGATTTACGGGCGATTAATGACATTCTCATCACACCAACCATTCCTGTACCCAACCCGTACGTTGTCCTCCATAGCCTGGAACCGGCCCATAGGTGGTTCACATGTATTGACCTGGCTAATGCTTTCTTCTGCCTCCCCTTAGCAGAGGACCGCAGAGACATTTTCTCTTTCACTCACAGGGGCCGCCAGTATAGGTACACCAGGCTGCCGCAGGGGTTCGCACTGTCCCCTG